>CM026388.1:52863998-52890982 GCA_014843695.1 Archivesica marissinica | reverse complement strand
TACTATAGTGTTAAATGTGATAGCGCAATGTTAGTGCCGTGATGGAAACCATATAATCTACTATAGTGTTAAATGTGATAGCGCAATGTTAGTGCCGTGATGGAAACCATATAATCTACTATAGTGTTAAATGTGATAGCGCAATGGTAGTGCCATGATGGAAACCATATAATCTACTATAGTGTTAAATGTGATAGCGCAATGTTAGTGCCGTGATGGAAACCATATAATCTACTAGTGTTAAATGTGATAGCGCAATGGTAGTGCCGTGATGGAAACCATATAATCTACTATAGTGTTAAATGTGATAGCGCAATGGTAGTGCCGTGATGGAAAGCATATAATCTACTATAGTGTTAAATGTGATAGCGCAATGGTAGTGCCGTGATGGAAACCATATAATCTACTATAGTGTTAAATGTGATAGCGCAATGTTAGTGCCGTGATGGAAACCATATAATCTACTATAGTGTTAAATGTGATAGCGCAATGTTAGTGCCGTGATGGAAACCATATAATCTACTATAGTGTTAAATGTGATAGCGCAATGTTAGTGCCGTGATGGAAACCATATAATCTACTATAGTGTTAAATGTGATAGCGCAATGGTAGTGCCGTGATGGAAACCATATAATCTACTATAGTGTTAAATGTGATAGCGCAATGTTAGTGCCGTGATGGAAACCATATAATCTACTATAGTGTTAAATGTGATAGCGCAATGGTAGTGCCGTGATGGAAACCATATAATCTACTATAGTGTTAAATGTGATAGCGCAATGTTAGTGCCGTGATGGAAACCATATAATCTACTATAGTGTTAAATGTGATAGCGCAATGTTAGTGCCGTGATGGAAACCATATAATCTACTATAGTGTTAAATGTGATAGCGCAATGTTAGTGCCGTGATGGAAACCATATAATCTACTATAGTGTTAAATGTGATAGCGCAATGGTAGTGCCGTGATGGAAACCATATAATCTACTATAGTGTTAAATGTGATAGCGCAATGTTAGTGCCGTGATGGAAACCATATAATCTACTATAGTGTTAAATGTGATAGCGCAATGTGTGCCGTGATGGAAACCATATAATCTACTATAGTGTTAAATGTGATAGCGCAATGGTAGTGCCGTGATGGAAACCATATAATCTACTATAGTGTTAAATGTGATAGCGCAATGGTAGTGCCGTGATGGAAACCATATAATCTACTATAGTGTTAAATGTGATAGCGCAATGTTAGTGCCGTGATGGAAACCATATAATCTACTATAGTGTTAAATGTGATAGCGCAATGGTAGTGCCGTGATGGAAACCATATAATCTACTATAGTGTTAAATGTGATAGCGCAATGGTAGTGCCGTGATGGAAACCATATAATCTACTATAGTGTTAAATGTGATAGCGCAATGGTAGTGCCATGATGGAAACATATAATCTACTATAGTGTTAAATGTGATAGCGCAATGTTAGTGCCGTGATGGAAACCATATAATCTACTATAGTGTTAAATGTGATAGCGCAATGTTAGTGCCGTGATGGAAACCATATAATCTACTATAGTGTTAAATGTGATAGCGCAATGTTAGTGCCGTGATGGAAACCATATAATCTACTATAGTGTTAAATGTGATAGCGCAATGTTAGTGCCGTGATGGAAACCATATAATCTACTATAGTGTTAAATGTGATAGCGCAATGGTAGTGCCATGATGGAAACCATATAATCTACTATAGTGTTAAATGTGATAGCGCAATGTTAGTGCCGTGATGGAAACCATATAATCTACTATAGTGTTAAATGTGATAGCGCAATGGTAGTGCCGTGATGGAAACCATATAATCTACTATAGTGTTAAATGTGATAGCGCAATGGTAGTGCCGTGATGGAAACCATATAATCTACTATAGTGTTAAATGTGATAGCGCAATGTTAGTGCCGTGATGGAAACCATATAATCTACTATAGTGTTAAATGTGATAGCGCAATGGTAGTGCCGTGATGGAAACCATATAATCTACTATAGTGTTAAATGTGATAGCGCAATGGTAGTGCCGTGATGGAAACCATATAATCTACTATAGTGTTAAATGTGATAGCGCAATGGTAGTGCCGTGATGGAAACCATATAATCTACTATAGTGTTAAATGTGATAGCGCAATGTTAGTGCCGTGATGGAAACCATATAATCTACTATAGTGTTAAATGTGATAGCGCAATGTTAGTGCCGTGATGGAAACCATATAATCTACTATAGTGTTAAATGTGATAGCGCAATGGTAGTGCCGTGATGGAAACCATATAATCTACTATAGTGTTAAATGTGATAGCGCAATGGTAGTGCCGTGATGGAAACCATATAATCTACTATAGTGTTAAATGTGATAGCGCAATGGTAGTGCCGTGATGGAAACCATATAATCTACTATAGTGTTAAATGTTTTGTGGTTTTAAGTTGTCAAGTGTTAATTCCCAAGGGAAGTGGAAGTTGTGATAGCGCATTGGTAGTGTGTTCGCATCAGGCGTGAAAGGCTCAGAGTTCGCTCCCAACCATAGCCTTTAAGAACGTGCCCTTAGGCAAGGAATTTAAATTCCACAGTGCCTCTTATCTCTCCCTCTTCGCGATCGATTCCACCAGGAATGAGGTCTCGAGAATGATTATATAAGTTGTAAGAACTTGTTTCGCATTCAAGCCAAAAAACAAAGAAAAAATAAATTCCAATGTAGCTTCATGACATATTGTGTGTGTTTTACGTTTATTTATCGTCGCTACCGGTTGCCCATATGAGCGACGCCTCCTGAAGAGATTAGTGATTTTAGATTTTTGGAGGATAGTGCAATGCTACATACAGAGACCCATTCCAGAGTCTCCTCTGGTTCTCTGACGTGCACGGTGTACAGCACCGACATTCCAGTCTCCTCTGGTTCTCTGACGTGCACGGTGTACAGCACCGACATTCCAGAGTCTCCCATGGTTCTCTGACGTGCACAGTGTACAGCACCAACATTCCAGTCTCCTCTGGTTCTCTGACGTGCACGGTGTACAACAATATAATCTGAGGTTATGTTTATTCAGCATTTATTGTTAATTTGTTCCAGATGAAAATTTCATAATCATAAACGAACTAATATTACCTTATAAGGAATCAATCCGATTGGAAATAAATTAAAGTCTTAACCAAACCACATACAAAACTCAAACTCTGTAAGACTTGCCATCGTATGCACTGTAATGACGAGGTTAATTACAAGTACAAAACAAATGTTGTCAAATCTATTATAGCTTCCAATTCAATCCACTTTGTGAATATATTTGTGTATATTATGTATAGTGTGTAAATTATGACGAATAAATATGTTTAAACCAAATAACGTTGACTGTACTACGTAAATATAGTTGAATACCTGAAATAATTAATAGCCTATTGGAAATAAGTTCACTTCTAACATCCTTGTTTATATCCCAAATCTAGGTCAATATAGAGCACCAGAAGGGAGATAACTCACCTTCTTTATGGCAAATTATTAGAAACAAGCTAGCAATAGGTTGTCTCCCTTGGACGGTTTCTATTCAATTTGATGCTTCACCCTTCACATGACGATGGATTATGACTCAATTAGTTTAGTTTATACAAATTTATTTTAGCTCGATTGCGAAACAAGTTATTTCAACTTATATTAATCACTCTCGAGACCTCATTCCTGATGGAATCCATCGCCACGAGGGAGAGAGAAGAGGCAATGTGGAATTTAAATACCTTGCCTAAGGCTCCAGTGGGGCTCGAACTCCGGACCTTTCGCACCTGAAGCGAATTATGACTCTATGCGAGCAAGGCACCTCACACACATTGCTTAGTACTGGTTAACCGCTATAGTCGGCTAAGCCTGCCCAGGAAAACATGTCTACGTCCCCGCAAGGGGTTTGACATTAATGGATCAAACATACGTATAAGATATATGCCGAAAACGATCCAATTTGTAAAATATTGGACTGTATGAGGCGAGGCGAGGCGTGGCGAGGCGTGGCGAGGGAGGCGAGGCATGGCGAGGGAGGCGAGGCGTGGGCGAAGGAGGCGAGGCGAGGCTAGGGCGAGGCGTGTAGTGGTGAGGTGAGGGTGAGGCGAGGCGAGTAGTGGTGAGGTGAGGGCGAGGTGAGGGCGAGGCGTGTAGTGGTGAGGTGAGGGCGAGGGGAGGGCGAGGCGCCAAAAACAGTAGCAATATTTTACATATTGGATAAGTTTGAGGCTTATATCTTACTTAAAACACACACTTAGATCTCCTACATGTAAGCATAGGATTTACTATGCAGTGAAACCGTCATTAAGCAGCCAGTTTCCAGAGTTGTCTGTGTTTTGTCTGGGTTTGTTTATTGTTAAATGTAAATACAATAATTTTTTTCTTGTTCGTGATTATGGTTCGGGACTGTTATTGGCAAAAAAAACACAGATTTGTTTATGCTGAAAAATCCTTTCAATTAAATGTATGGTTTTATGGTGCTGTAGAGTTTGTAACTCAGAAAAAAAAACCAGAAATAAAACTAACCAATCAGTGTTGAAGAAATAAAACTAACCAATCAGTGTTGAAGAAATAAAACTAACCAATCAGTGTTGAAGAAATAAAACTAACCAATCAGTGTTGAAGAAATAAAACTAACCAATCAGTGTTGAAGAAATAAAACTAACCAATCAGTGTTGAAGAAATAAAACTAACCAATCAGTGTTGTAGAAATAAAACTAACCAATCAGTGTTGAAGAAATAAAACTAACCAATCAGTGTTGTAGAAATAAAACTAACCAATCAGTGTTGAAGAAATAAAACTAACCAATCAGTGTTGTAGAAATAAAACTAACCAATCAGTGTTGAAGAAATAAAACTAACCAATCAGTGTTGAAGAAATAAAACTAACCAATCAGTGTTGTAGAAATAAAACTAACCAATCAGTGTTGAAGAAATAAAACTAACCAATCAGTGTTGAAGAAATAAAACTAACCAATCCGTGTTGTAGAAATAAAACTAACCAATCAGTGTTGAAGAAATAAAACTAACCAATCAGTGTTGAAGAAATAAAACTAACCAATCCGTGTTGAAGAAATAAAACTAACCAATCAGTGTTGAAGAAATAAAACTAACCAATCAGTGTTGAAGAAATAAAACTAACCAATCAGTGTTGTAGAAATAAAACTAACCAATCAGTGTTGAAGTTGTGTATTTTTGCAAAGTGAAATATAAAATGATCGGCACATATTTACAAATTGGTTAAGTATTCTTCCTTACCTGTCGTCTTAGATACCAAGTCTTCCAATGTATCCATAGCAATCTTCCCATCATCCACTTGGGCAGCATTCCTGCTAACTTCCTTCCCATCTGGACCACAATCCCTGCTAACTTCCTTCCCATCTGGACCACAATCCCTGCTAACTTCCTGTCCAGCTGGAACACAATCCCTGCTAACTTCCTGTCCAGCTGGAACACAATCCCTGCTCACTTCCTGTCCAGCTGGTCTAGAATCCCTGCTCACTTCCTGTCCAGCTGGTCTAGAATCCTTGCTCACTTCCTGTCCATCTGGCCCACAATCCCTGCTCACTTCCTGTCCAGCTGGTCTAGAATCCTTGCTCACTTCCGGTCCATCTAGCCCACAATCCCTTCTCACTTCCTGTCTGTCTGTCACTCCATCTTGCTGGTCCGAGGTCTTGCCGGCTGCAACATGCGACTGATGTTTTGGCGTTACTGCCGGACTGATGGACTGGAAGGACACCTCGGAAGCGAAGCTCACACTCTTGCGTTTACTGCTGCCTTCCCGCTCACTGGAACTATCGCTGGCATGGATACTGTCTGCCGCCTCAATATTGAAGTTAGCCAGACTGCCAAAGTTCTCCATATGGTTTCTATGACCCTCCGTCATGTGACATTCGCCATCTTTACCTGGAAATACAACCGTATTACAAACCTGTCTGCAACGATCACCCGCAACAGATGCTACATTACTTGACAGGGGAGGTAAGCCTGTGTAAACCAGACAACAGGCAGGGGAGGTAAGCCAGTGTAAACCAAACAGGCAGGGGAGGTAATCCAGACAACAGGCAGGGGAGGTAAGCCAGTGTGATCCAGACAACAGGCAGGGGAGGTAAGCCTGTGTAATCCAGACAACAGGCAGGGGAGGTAAGCCAGTGTAATCCAGACAACAGGCAGGGGAGGTAAGCCAGTGTAATCCAGACAACAGGCAGGGGAGGTAAGCCTGTGTAATCCAGAAAACAGGCAGGGGAGGTAAGCCAGTGTAAACCAAACAGGCAGGGGAGGTAAGCCAGACAACAGGCAGGGGAGGTAAGCCAGTGTAAACAAAACAACAGGCAGGGGAGGTAAGCCTGTGTAAACCAGACAACAGGCAGGGGAGGTAAGCCTGTGTAAACTAAACAGGCAGGGGAGGTAAGCCAGTGTAAACTAAACAGGCAGGGGAGGTAAGCCAGACAACGGGCAGGGGAGGTAAGCCTGTGTAAACCAGACAATGGGCAGGGGAGGTAAGCCAGTGTAAACTAAACAGGCAGGGGAGGTAAGCCAGTGTAAACTAAACAGGCAGGGGAGTTAGCCAGACAACGGGCAGGGGAGGTAAGCCAGTGTAAACAAAACAACAGGCAGGGGAGGTAAGCCTGTGTAAACCAGACAACAGGCAGGGGAGGTAAGCCAGTGTAAACAAAACAAGACAGGGGGTGTGGGGGAGGTAAGCCAACATAAACAAGACAACAGACAGGGGAGGTAAGCCAACATAAACAAGACAACAGACAGGGGAGGTAAGCCAACATAAACAAAACAACAGACAGTGGAGGTAAGCCAGTGTAAACAAAACAACAGAATTTAGGCTATCAGGCAATCTGATATTGAAGCAGCATGCTTGGATTGTAAACATTATTCATTACACAAATGTATGGGAGTACCTATAATATAAATCTGTAAGATCTCTGGGGAGACGTTTCCATGTTTCACCACACCTGTACAGATTGATGCACCACGTTTCCATGTTTCACCACACCTGTACAGATTGATGCACCATGTTTCCATGTTTCACCACACCTATACAGATTGATGCACCATGTTTCCATGTTTCACCACACCTGTACAGATTGATGCACCACGTTTCCATGTTTCACCACACCTGTACAGATTGATGCACCATGTTTCCATGTTTCACCACACCTATACAGATTGATGCACCATGTTTCCATGTTTCACCACACCTGTACAGATTGATGCACCACGTTTCCATGTTTCACCACACCTGTACAGATTGATGCACCATGTTTCCATGTTTCACCACACCTATACAGATTGATGCACCATGTTTCCATGTTTCACCACACCTGTACAGATTGATGCACCACGTTTCCATGTTTCACCACACCTGTACAGATTGATGCACCATGTTTCCATGTTTCACCACACCTATACAGATTGATGCACCATGTTTCCATGTTTCACCACACCTATACAGATTGATGCACCATGTTTCCATGTTTCACCACACCTGTACAGATTGATGCACCATGTTTCCATGTTTCACCACACCTGTACAGATTGATGCACCATGTTTCCATGTTTCACCACACCTGTACAGATTGATGCACCATGTTTCCATGTTTCACCACACCTATACAGATTGATGCACCATGTTTCCATGTTTCACCACACCTGTACAGATTGATGCACCATGTTTCCATGTTTCACCACACCTGTACAGATTGATGCACCATGTTTCCATGTTTCACCACACCTGTACAGATTGATGCACCATGTTTCCATGTTTCACCACACCTATACAGATTGATGCACCATGTTTCCATGTTTCACCACACCTGTACAGATTGATGCACCATGTTTCCATGTTTCACCACACCTGTACAGATTGATGCACCATGTTTCCATGTTTCACCACACCTGTACAGATTGATGCACCATGTTTCCATGTTTCACCACACCTATACAGATTGATGCACCATGTTTCCATGTTTCACCACACCTGTACAGATTGATGCACCATGTTTCCATGTTTCACCACACCTGTACAGATTGATGCACCATGTTTCCATGTTTCACCACACCTGTACAGATTGATGCACCATGTTTCCATGTTTCACCACACCTATACAGATTGATGCACCATGTTTCCATGTTTCACCACACCTGTACAGATTGATGCACCATGTTTCCATGTTTCACCACACCTATACAGATTGATGCACCATGTTTCCATGTTTCACCACACCTATACAGATTGATGCACCATGTTTCCATGTTTCACCACACCTATACAGATTGATGCACCATGTTTCCATGTTTCACCACACCTATACAGATTGATGCACCATGTTTCCGTGCCTCAGTTACTGCCAGGTTTGTAGCAAGCAGACAGATAACTTGAAAGATTTGTGAAAGTCCTGATAGCCAATACCAGTTTTTTATGATTATTTTATACAGGTAGAAATGTAAGATATAACAAGAACACTACGTAGAAGCTTATATGTTCCTTGTGCAGGGGCGGTGCAGGATTTCAAGTTAGATGGGGTGGTGGAGAGGATAACAAGAACACTTGTAGAAGCTTATAGGTTCCTTGTGCAGGGGCAGTGCAGGATTTCAAGTTAGATGGCGTGGTGGAGAGGATAACAAGAACACTTGTAGTAACTTATAGGTTCCTTGTGCAGGGGCAGTGCAGGATTTCAAGTTAGATGGGGTGGTGGAGAGGATAACAAGAACACTCGTAGAAGCTTATAGGTTCCTTGTGCAGGGGCAGTGCAGGATTTCAAGTTAGATGGGGTGGTGGAGAGGATAACAAGAACACTCATAGAAGCTTATAGGTTCCTTGTGCAGGGGCAGTGCAGGATTTCAAGTTAGATGGGGTGGTGGAGAGGATAACAGAACACTTGTAGTAACTTATAGGTTCCCTATGCAGGGGCGGTGCAGGATTTCAAGTTAGATGGGGTGGTGGAGAGGATAACAAGAACACTTGTAGTAGCTTATAGGTTCCTTGTGCAGGGGCAGTGCAGGATTTCAAGTTAGATGGGGTGGTGGAGAGGATAACAAGAACACTTGTAGTAGCTTATAGGTTCCTTGTGCAGGGGCAGTGCAGGATTTCAAGTTAGATGGGGTGGTGGAGAGGATAACAAGAACACTTGTAGTAGCTTATAGGTTCCCTATGCAGGGGCGGTGCAGGATTAAGTTAGATGGAGTGGTGGAGAGGGCATTGGATTGGCGCTGGCACATTGGTCTATAAACAATATTTTCTATCATGTACATGATTATTTACAACAATTGAAGTAAGGAATTGGACAGAAAGCTATACAGCTTATGGTTGTCCTTTCCTTACTACGGATATAAGGACTTGGACAGAAAGCTATACATCTTATGGTTGTCCTCTCCTTCCTACGGATATAAGGAATTGGACAGAAAGCTATACAGCTTATGGTTGTCCTTTCCTTACTACGGATATAAGGACTTGGACAGAAAGCTATACATCTTATGGTTGTCCTCTCCTTCCTACGGATATAAGGACTTGGACAGAAAGCTATACAGCTTATGGTTGTCCTTTCCTTACTACGGATATAAGGACTTGGACAGAAAGCTATACAGCTTATGGTTGTCCTCTCCTTCCTACGGATATAAGGACTTGGACAGAAAGCTACACATCTTATGGTTGTCCTCTCCTTCCTACGGATATAAGGAATTGGACAGAAAGCTACACATCTTATGGTTGTCCTCTCCTTCCTACGGATATAAGGAATTGGACAGAAAGCTATACAGCTTATGGTTGTCCTTTCCTTACTACGGATATAAGGACTTGGACAGAAAGCTATACAGCTTATGGTTGTCCTCTCCTTCCTACGGATATAAGGAATTGGACAGAAAGCTATACAGCTTATGGTTGTCCTCTCCTTCCTACGGATATAAGGAATTGGACAGAAAGCTACACATCTTATGGTTGTCCTTTCCTTCCTACGGATATAAGGAATTGGACAGAAAGCTATACAGCTTATGGTTGTCCTCTCCTTCCTACGGATATAAGGAATTGGACAGAAAGCTATACATATTATGGTTGTCCTTTCCTTCCTAAATAATGTACACAAACATTTCATGGCACCTATCTAAGTGCAATACTTATTTCTTAGATTTTGTGGACATGTTTTGTGAATGTATATACCGGTACAGTCAAACCTGTCTTAAGTAGCCAGTCAAGGGTATAATAGAAAGTGGCTGCTTAGCACAGGTGGCTGCTTATTAGAGGTTGGCTGCCTAATAGAGGTTGGCTGCTTAGCACATGTGGCTGCTTAATAGAGGGTGGCTGCTTAATAGGTTGAGGGTGGCTGCTTAATAGAGGTTGGCTGCTTAATAGAGGTTGGCTGTTTAATAGAGGTGACCACTAACACAGGTTTGACTGTAGTGGAATAAATATGTTTAAACCAATAATACTTTTGGCTGGCACATTGTTATTATTTTTTTGAAAACAATTTAGAAAAAGTCAAAGTTTTTATCTTTTAGTTCTCTGTCCGATTAGCGCAGTGGTTAAGCGTGCTCGCTTCTCACCAATGCAACACGGATTTGATCCTCGGACCGGGAAGTATGTGAGATGGTGCGGCGGGTCACCAGCTCGGACAGGTGGTTTTCTCCGGGTACTCCGGTTTCCTCCCACACGATTGACCACATTTACGCTTTCATCCGAGCCAACGAGAGTGATTAATATACGTTGTTAAAGCTTGTTTCACAATCGTTGTAAAATAAATAAAGTTTAAATGGACAGGTCAATCTGCACTATGTGTTTGTTAATTTGCTTTAAATGGAATAGAAAGAAATCAAAGAATTTGCAACTATTGTGATTTAAATAATGTTGAAAATGAATATCACCTACGATAACAATTTATATGTCCACTTTATAGTTTAGTCTAAAGCGACATTACATTGCAAAAAGCCAATAAATAAAGATTAAAAGTTTGCATACCGTAAACAGTACAAGAATATAAACAATATAGCAAACCTCACAATAGTACCGGCCGTAATGAACACAATACCGTAAACAGTACAAGAAGTGAAACAATATAGCAAACATCACAATAGTAGCGGCCGTAATGAACACAATACCGTAAACAGTACAAGAAGTGAAACAAGATAGCAAACCTCACAATAGTACCGGCCGTAATGAACACAATACCGTAAACAGTACAAGAAGTGATACAAGATAGCAAACCTCACAATAGTACCGGCCGTAATGAACACAATACCGTAAACAGTACAAGAAGTGAAACAAGATAGCAAACATCACAATAGTACCGGCCGTAATGAACACAATACCGTAAACAGTACAAGAAGTGAAACAAGATAGCAAACATCACAATAGTACCGGCCGTAATGAACACAATACCGTAAACAGTACAAGAAGTGAAACATGATAGCAAACATCACAATAGTACCGGCCGTAATGAACACAATACCGTAAACAGTACAAGAAGTGAAACAAGATAGCAAACCTCACAATAGTACCGGCCGTAATGAACACAATACCGTAAACAGTACAAGAAGTGAAACAAGATAGCAAACATCACAATAGTACCGGCCTTAATGAACACAATACCGTAAACAGTACAAGAAGTGAAACAAGATAGCAAACCTCACAATAGTACCGGCCTTAAAGGCCTGCAGTTTGACCCCGTCCAATTGTAAAGATTTATACTTTACTACCTGTTCCATGTGATTAGTGGCTTGTATCAACAATGTAGCAGTACATTCAGTATAATTTGGCGTATGTAGGTATTTTCTAACGGTTAATATGCACGATCACTCTGTGAGCTGAGAATTAGTCAAAATGAGGCCCTGACAATTTAAGTAAACGTATATTATTGATTGTAAAGAAAATTGATAGTTATGAGTATTCAAACTACATAATCCAGATCAGCCCAGGGACATAGATTACATGTTATGTAGGTGCCTCATCAGCCGTAGCGTAATCACTGAGACTGATAATTTGTATGCCTGTATAATGTGCGCTATGGTTGTGATCTGTGCAATCTAATTCAAAATTCAGTTCATGTGTTGACCTAATCAAATATGTATGTATATAATATGTATGTATTTATATGAATAAACTATATGTGTTCGTTATATGGTAACCTTCATACTTCATTTAATTATATATCTACAGTATTATTCGCAAGTTTTCTGTTATATTTTAAATATTTCTCTGTGTCAGTGTGTGTTTACCGATATTGATGCTACATAATAATCACAGTGAATGCTATGAGTACATGTATAATATTATAATTATAATCTCTTGAACATACGAGTATTACACATATTCTGCCGATTTCTACAAGATGCCATTGAGTAAAATAACAATGTATGTAACTGATGAGCAGAGAAAAGAATTGCTGACTTTCTTGCAAAATAAGAACTGGGACGTAGAGATGGAAATAGAAGAAACAGCCACCGCCATGCCCGTTGCAGAGGCTGCTTACGTACCTCCCCCTATGCCTCAGCATGCTGAAGGTGTTGCTGAGTGTCCACTGTGCTTGTGTTCCCCTTGCATAATAAATGAACAGAACAAACAACTTTGGTGGCCTGCTAATAATCGTCCACCGCATAATCTAAATTCACATGAGAGAAAGCTTCTATACAGGAGGTTTTGGGCAATGCTATATAATTGTGGCGCATGGAAAGATGTCAGATATATAGAGAGAAAAGTAGCGGCTAGAAGAGGAGACTGTACTTGGCATAAGAGGGAACTGATGCCTGAATGTGTGGTACAGCAATGCAGGAACTGGCTGCCTAACCCGCGCAACCAGCCTTATTTGGGCCATAAGTGGAGTTGAATTGTTTATACCAGTTGTAAGTACTATAAAAATACAGAACTTCAATTTCAGCAATTTATAACCTCTGATATGTACGTGGGTCATAATAGATATAAGTGGTGCTCATGTATTAGATGTATACCATGCAGGGCCTCGCATGTGGCAAATACGATGTGCGTCGACCGTCAGATTTGTACCGCTATTCCTCGTGTGTTTAGTGCGTCGACCGTCAGATTTGTACCGCTATTCCTCGTGTGTTTAAGGTCAAATATAGGTCAACCTGCAGGCCTTTAATGAACACAATACCGTAAACAGTACAAGAATAGAAACAAACCTAGATAGAACATGACCGGTTCAGCACTGTCGTCAGCCTGGTACATCATCAACTGTCCGTGCTCGTCAGATACAATGTAAACCTCATCACATCCGTACGAATGTCGATGATTCTTCACTTTCTCTTCAAGGTCATCAAAGTTCAAGGCCATAGTATCCGTTGCCGACATCGACCGCGTCCTAAGACCTCGATTCTTCTTTCGCAAGCAAGATTTCAGCGGCTTCCTGCCCATGTTCGGGACCGAGCTCCCGCTGGAAGAATTTGAATCCAACGACAGACCGCGATAATAATCATCCCCCACCACAATTATTTTATCCGATTCAACGGCTCTGTAAAAGTCACTTTCAGTAAAATCCCGTTCACCGCAGAAATAGCTACACTTTGCTCCACTATCGGAACTCTCCCCGCTTTTCAGCTCATTATCGCCTTGGTAAATGTTTCTATGGCAACAAGGCTGATCGGGCGAGGCTACTGGCGTCTGCTCCTCCTCTAATGCATACAAATTATCACTTCCTTCCAATTCTTGCTTCTTTCCCGCACTAATCCACTTTTCACTGATTCTACATTGTCCTTGACCTCTTGAAGTTATCTGAGGTCGAATCTCATTCGTATATTTCTCGATCTTTGGGGCCGCCGGGTTGGCACATTCAGACAATCGACTCGGTAGTGACTTTGCTCTCTTTTTCGAGCCACAGCAGTCTTTAGAAGATTTTATTTTGTCCTCCGTATGAGGCGGGAAGAATATTAACCTTTCAAGGTCATTCTGTGGACTTTCAGTCGACCTTGACTTGCAGTCGCAGTAACCAGGGTCAATGCCCGAGGAAGCTGAGCTGGACGAGATTCCGCTGCAACTTGACCCAATTTCGGTTTCGGTTCCTTTGTTCTTACATTTATTTACGCAACAGCGTGACTTGTGCTGACAAGGGTTTGCCGTCTGCTGGTAAATATTGAACTGTTCTAATTCTGTCTTGGGTATAATCGTCACGGGTACGGGCAAGTCAATTTTCATCGCATCGAACAATGAATCCTTGCTTTCATCTTTCTCGATCGTTATCGACGACGATAAGAATGCGATATCCGGGAGGGACTGCTGCGAGTAATGCTTGCTCAGACCCATTCGCCGTACCGGTGAATCGCATTTACCGCCCAAACGTCCGGCCGATTTCGATCGTCCAATGACACTGGTTCTCTCTTGGTACGATTTATTTGTACAATTTGCGATCCGTTCCGTTTTATTACGGTACCCATCTGCACTTTTTGACCTATGAATTTTGTGACCAATCTCCGTCTCCGTGTCCGTCAATAACATGTCAGGACAACTCTGTAACTCCTTAGCGATTCCTTCGTTAGATTTTAAGAATCCATAGTCCTCATAATTGTTGTCAGACAATATCGATAAAATTTCTTCTTCCTCAAAGTCTGATGTTTGCAAAGATTGATCTTTCTTGGAAATTACAGACAATTGTCCGGAAACGTTGAGGCTCTGTAAAGTCTGAAATGTTTGGATAGCGCAGTCTTTTGTTAATGGTGGGAACTGTGATGCGACCGTTTTTGTTCCGCACCACAGTGTGACAGTCTGGGGCGAGATTAGTGTTTCCTTCGACACACATTCGTGTCCGGCACCAGTCTGGCACGCTAATGAATTGGGTCGTGAACCTTTTAACCAATCACAAATCCTCTTATTGGAATATCCCTTCACGCCGCTGTCCGGCAGACCATCAACAAAATTGTGTCGCCGACAATGCGCGCACTCTTGGGACGAACCGGAAGAATCGCTCATTTCAGGTTTCGTTTTTACTCCAATGAAATTGGGCCACATTATTTGTTCCAGATTGTTCATGGTTTCTGGGGAAACTGGATTTGACTGACTTTTCATTCTTTGGTAAAATTCCAGAAGTGACGCGGAATGCCGTTTACCGTGGAAGCTCTGGCTAATATCGGACAATTTTCTACACTTCAAATTTGAAATACTTTGCCAACTTGTAGAGGTATTTAATTCAGGTAAGCTCGCACATTTAGCAGGATCTCCCTTCTTAAAGTTCTTCAACTGTTTCCATGACAACAGTTGTTTGACTCTTGGTAACGTGTGACTATGCACGCCAGCCTTTCTTAAGATGTCTTCTGGCTTGCCAATGCCGACTAAATACAACTGACCCGATTTCTTTCCTTTCAGTTGCGTAACCTGCTCGCCGATTATTTTTAACTTTTTTCTTGGCGAGGTTTGAGGACTTGCAGACGACACATCCTTACTTCCCGCCGTTAACGTTGTACTCGTCCGAGTATTTTCATCTTCACTGGAATCTCCCGTTTCAACTATTGTTTCTTTCAACGGAACCAGTCTCTTCAACATTCGACTGGAAAGATTTTCTCGACCAGCGTACTGGTTAGATTTGTGGCGCGGCGATAACTTATTAAAACACATATGAAAACTGTCCGTGCTCTCCTCCGCACCCTCAGAACTAGAGAACTCATTACTGGCGTCGTGACCTTGACTTGTGTAAATCGGTCCGGAATCGCGTGATGTTGCACTAGCCTCACTTTGAATCCAATGACCTTGGTAAGATTCATGTGATGTCATTGACAACGATATATCGGTCTCCGAACTGGAAACGCGAGAATGGGACCCGTCAAACGACAGGAAGTACTCCTCCTTCCGCGGACAACAATCTATATTTAGATTAGCTTCCTCTGACTCGTTGCTTCCACTCAATTCTCCATCAACAACATCATGGGATGTTTTATCTAAACTATCCGTTGACAATATATGTGTCGGCGTGGGCGTAAACAGCGGGCCATCACTCAGATCTATCATATCACTAGAGCCCATCATGTCTCTATCACTCGACGACATTTCCATCGTAGAATTACGCGACCCGGAATTACCGGAAAATTCCGAATCGTACTGACCACGGTCCTCTCGATTGTTTATAATGTTCGACACCCTCATATTGTTCAAACTCACGTTGGACGATGCTTTAGAGTTATTGAAGCTTACGTTAGATGATCCGCCGGTATTGAAATGCAGATAGCTACCCGACACCATATTCGGAAAGTCTAAAATGGTCACACTCGGATCGGAATCGATCGGCGTAACCGATGTTTCACGTAAATTAGTGTCAAACTGAACCGTGAAATCATCCTCGTAGAAGTATTCGTTATCACACGCGTCGTCTGCGCCATTTGGACTTTTCTCTTTTTTCGGCGACCCATTGTCGTTTTCGTTCAACGACGTATTACTGTTTGCTAACGCATTCTGGTTACCGGGCACATGCGATGTACAGTTATTAGAACAATTACATGAACACGACTTTTTGCAAGGTGATCCCTTATTGGTCAAACAGTTACATTTCTTATCTGCGTCATGATTGGTCACCTTATGTTCAAGCTCTGCATTCTGATCAGTCTCTTTCCCGGGTTCTATTTCTGAACCTGATGTAGATCCATTAAAATCCTTCATTCTGCTTGTACTGAATCTAAAGATTCTATTCGTATATTCATTGCTGTGGTTGCTATGACTACTATGTTCTAAATCCGAGCTTGAGTTGGATTTCGTTGGTGAGATATCTTTCCACGACGTCATAGCTTTCTTGTTTCTATTTTTGGTTGGGGAAGAATCTGGAGAATTCTTTGCATTATGGCATTTTGTGTCCTTTTTGCATTTTGTGGGTGACCCTCCTTTTACCTGACCCCAAGTTGTGGTTTTTGAACTGTCTGAACTGTCTGATGACGAAGTAAAAGACAATCTGATTGGCTGACTGTTTGTAAAACCAATCTTGATTGGCTGATTATCATCTCCAGACTGTTTGTCTGACTGGTTGCTTTCTTCACTTTCTTTCAGTATCAGTAGATTACTTGGAATAATAACGGGTTTGCTGATTGGTTGGTCAACAGTATTGGTCGTTTCGATTGGTTGACTTAAGTCGATTGGAGACTGGTTATCAACCTGATTCATGTTGACTGGTCGTGTGATGGTTGGTCCTGGGAATATGACTTGTCCCTGTTCACACGCCCGGGTATCTCCTCTCCATACACCCTGTAAACAGATGTAAGAAACATTAAGCAAAACATAACATACAGTATACCCCGTTTAAACGCCCCCTCCCTAATAAACGCCCCCCCATTTTGAAGCAAACCAAAATAATTCTCACCTCAGTGCCCGCTGCTATCATAGTCAGTCTGTACTGCTAGAAACACAGTGGTCGATGTCAAGAGGTATGAAGAAAGGGGGGGGCGTTTAAAGGAGTCCCAGACATACTTTGCATATAATTTGTCGCAAATTGCATCGCCGCCGGGGGCGTTTAAACGGGGGTATACGGTAACTGCTATACCATCCATACTCCCCCATAACACAAGGTTTTTACCACCAGAGTATGGCCTCAAAGTGGCTTCCCGTCTTATGAGTGCTAAAAAACCATTTGATTTTAAATGTGTTAAAATTTTAATAATATCCATTAATTTAGAAAAGAAAGCAAAAACTGAAGTAAAAATTTAAAAAAAAAGAAAATTAAAAATATGAAATTTCTTCAACTTGTGTCTGGTGTCCTACAAACATGCAATTTATACTTGTGTCTGGTGTCCTACAAACATGCAATTTATACTTGTGTCTGGTGTCCTACAAACATGCAATTTATACTTGTGTCTGGTGTCCTACAAACATGCAATTTATACTTGTGTCTGGTGTCCTACAAACATGCAATTTATACTTGTGTCTGGTGTCCTACAAACATGCAATTTATACTTGTGTCTGGTGTCCTACAAACATGCAATTTATACTTGTGTCTGGTGTCCTACAAACATGCAATTTATACTTGTGTCTGGTGTCCTACAAACATGCAATTTATACTTGTGTCTGGTGTCCTACAAACATGCAATTTATACTTGTGTCTGGTGTCCTACAAACATGCAATTTATACTTGTGTCTGGTGTCCTACATACATGCAATTTATACTTGTGTCTGGTGTCCTACAAACATGCAATTTATACTTGTGTCTGATGTCCTACAAACATGCAATTTATACTTGTGTCTGGTGTCCATTTGATCAACCTGTCTTATATGTGAGTGCATGCCACAAACCACCACAGATTACAGTACCAAAGTTGGTGGGGTCGTCAATTATTATGAAGATGATGACAACAGTGATAATGATGATGGTGATTATGACAAATTTGATGATAATGATACTGATGATGATAGGTGATTATCACAACAATGATGATGATGATGATGATATTGGTAACTAAGACATACATTGCATTGTGGGTGATTCCTTACCATAACTCCTGTTAGAAACGACCACATTTCAGTAAATATTTATATATTCCGGCAGTTATTTGTCCAAACAGTAACTGGTTTTGCTAAGAAACACCATTAATAGACACCATATTGTACATCACTTCCTCTGTATGTTATAAACACCATTAATAGACACCATATTGTACATCACTTCCTCTGTATGTTATAAACACCATAAATAGACACCATAGTGTACATCACTTCCCACCATATTGTACATCACTTCCTCTATAGAATAATCACCAACCATTAAATCAGTCTCGCAGACAATGGCCTCTCATAAACTGTAATTATATAATGTAGATAGGATATACTGACTGAGATATCTCCATGGTAACGGTATAGATATCTCCATGGTAACGGTATAGATATCTCCATGGTAACGGTATAGATATCTCCATGGTAACGGTATAGATATCTCCATGGTAACGGTATAGATATCTCCATGGTAACGGTATAGATTACTCCATGGTAATGGTATAGATATCTCCATGGTAACGGTATAAGTACTGGGTTACATCATTACAATCCATCAACTGCTTTTTATTTCTGTAATTAAGTTTCGTGTTTGTGAATCTTAAAAATATTATCACACACTCCCAATCCACCCCAGCCCACTCAACCCCAGTCCAGCCCACTCAACCCCAGTCCAGCCCACTATACCCAAGCATAGCCCACTACACCCCAGCCCAGCCCACTCCACCCTAGCCCAGCCCAGCCCAGCCTAGCCTCTCGAGAAGATTTTTCAAACAAAACACCAAAATCATATTGAATTCGTTCAAAGTGACTGTAGGAATTTGTTATAATGTAGTACTGTGCACGTAAAAGAACCAGAAGAGACTCTGGAATGGGTCTCTGTCTGTATCATTGCACTATCCTCCAAAAATATAAAATGACTAATCTCTTCGGAATGCGTCGCTCATATGGGCAACCGGTAGCGATGATAAAACGCTGGAATATCTCAGTGTACAGCACATTCTAAGTAAACACTAGAATATCTCAGTGTACAGCACATTCTAAAAACACTAGAATATCTCAGTGTACAACACATTCTAAGTAAACACTAGAATATCTCAGTGTAAGTAATTCTAAGTAAACACTAGAATATCTCAGTGTACAGCACATTCTAAGTAAACACTAGAATATCTCAGTGTACAGCACATTCTAAGTAAACACTAGAATATCTCAGTGTACAGCACATTCTAAGTAAACACTAGAATATCTCAGTGTACAGCACATTCTAAGTAAACACTAGAATATCTCAGTGTACAGCACATTCTAAGTAAACACTAGAATATCTCAGTGTACAGCACATTCTAAGTAAACACTAGAATATCTCAGTGTACAGTACATTCTAAGTAAACACTAGAATATCTCAGTGTACAGCACATTCTAAGTAAACACTAGAATATCTCAGTGTACAGCACATTCTAAGTAAACACTAGAATATCTCAGTGTACAGCACATTCTAAGTAAACACTAGAATATCTCAGTGTACAGCACATTCTAAGTAAACACTAGAATATCTCAGTGTGCAGCACATTCTAAGTAAACACTAGAATATCTCAGTGTACAGCACATTCTAAGTAAACACTAGACTATCTCAGTGTACAGCACATTCTAAGTAAACACTAGACTATCTCAGTGTACAGCACATTCTAAGTAAACACTAGAATATCTCAGTGTGCAGTACATTCTAGGTAAACACTAGACTATCTCAGTGTGCAGTACATTCTAAGTAAACACTAGAATATCTCAGTGTGCAGTACATTCTAAGTAAACACTAGAATATCTCAGTGTGCAGTACATTCTAGGTAAACACTAGACTATCTCAGTGTGCAGCACATTCTAAGTAAACACTAGAATATCTCAGTGTGCAGTACATTCTAAGAAAACACATAATGGTGCTACAACATTTGCTGCATTTCCAGGTCACATTCTTTCTTCTAGAACCTCTGAATGATTCCATTAATATCTGATGTATTCAATGCAAACTGTTTGAGTAGCTTCGCTCTATTATCAAATAAAAATTGTTTTCGATCAATATTCCAGAAATATCAAGAGAATTAATTTTATGGTTTCCATGAAATTTCTTGCCTGATGGAATAAAAAAAAACATTTCCTCAAGATTAAGAATGTTTTTCTCCAGATTTACATTTCTGTCAAGATTTTCGCAAATATTATTAATAAATAGAGAAAATTAATAGAAAATCCAATATTTAACACCTTTATCCTATAAATACAATCCCACAAATTACAAATCCTAGTAATACGGCTATTGAATCCCACAAATCCTAGTAATACGGCTATTGAATCCCACAAATCCTAGTAATACGGCTATTGAATCCCACAAATCCTAGTAATACGGCTATTGAATCCCACAAATCCTAGTAATACGGCTATTGAATCCCACAAATCCTAGTAATACGGCTATAAAATCCCACAACTAGTAATACGGCTATAAAATCCCACAACTAGTAATACTGTTATTAAATCACACAAATCCTAGTAATACGGCTATTAAATCCCACAACTAGTAATACGGCTATTGAATCCCACAAATCCTATTAAGAATGCTATTCAATCCCATATTTCACAAATCCCTCAGTAAAACCGCATTACAGAGGTGAAGAACTCTACACGACTTTAATCCTTCTCCTATTTTTGGACAGGTTATACATCCTATGTATTGTAGACAGCATATCATAGTCTATATACTCGAACTATGACCTCATTATACTAGAAGGCATTCAACCAATTTATACAACATCCTTTAAGCCTATTTCTCAATCCATATCAATATCAATGTTGTTGTTTATTTAAGTTTATTTATCGTCGCTAACGTTACCCGCTACCCATATGAGCGATGGGCAGTTTACTTAACACCACCGTTCCTGGACAGGCTCCAGCGGTTAACCAGTACTTGGTGCACAAACCTCTGTCTACTTTTTCATATAAAGAGACATTATGTCTGAGCGGGGCTCGAACCCATGACAATCAGTGATGATAGGTTACAAATTACAATGGTATCCAAGTCAGCGACCGTAACCACTCGACCACGGAGGTGGATTCAATGTAAAAAATTGTGTTTATATATACATATATCCGCTGGAGCCGTTACGATTGTACCCTGAGGCAAGGCAAGTAAATTCCACATTGCTCCTCTCTCCCCCGTGGAGATGGATTCCATCAGGAATGAGGTCTCGAGAGTGATTAACATAAGTTGTAAGAACTTGTTTCGCAATCAAGCTAAAATAATCTGTATAAACTAAATATCCTTCCGAGCCGTAAAGAAAGAGTTTATTCCAAATATATAATTATAAACTAACACATGGTACATATACTTCCCAGCCGTAAAAGAAAGAGTTTATTCCAAATATATAATTATAAACTAACACACGGTACATATCCTTCCCAGCCGTAAAGAAAGAGTTTATTCCAAATATATAATTATAAACTAACACACGGTACATATACTTCCCAGCCGTAAAGAAAGAGTTTATTCCAAATACATAATTATAAACTAACACACGGTACATATACTTCCCAGCCGTAAAGAAAGAGTTTATTCCAAATATATAATTATAAACTAACACACGGTACATATACTTCCCAGCCGTAAAGAAAGAGTTTATTCCAAATATATAATTATAAACTAACACACAGTACAATTCTTGAGATATACCATGATACAATTCCACAAAGCTTTGTACGAATCATCAATATTATGTCTAATTGGTGAATACACAATATTATGTCTAATTGGTGGAAATCATCAAATATTGTGCCTAATTGACAATCATCGATACTATGTCTAATTGGTGGAATCGTCGATATTATGTCTAATTGTATGAATAATCAAATATTATGGCTAATTGTACATCATTGAACCAATACACAGTATATATAATACCCTACTGTTACAAAAAACAGTAACAGCATGTAATGTATTATTTATAATAATTGTCCTTTACGTTACTTAATTAGAACATTTAGTCCACCTTGTACTGAATATATAATTATAAACTAACACACGGGTACAAATCTTGAGAAATACCACGATACAATTCTAACACAAGTCATTGAACCAATTGAACCAATACACAGTATATATAATACCCTACTGTTACAAAAAACAGTAACAGCATGTAATGTATTATTTATAATAATTGTCCTTTACATTACTTAATTAGAACATTTAGTCCACCTTGTACTGAATATATAATTATAAACTAACACACGGGTACAAATCTTGAGAAATACCACGATACAATTCTAACACAAGTCATTGAACCAATTGAACCAATACACAGTATATATAATACCCTACTGTTACAAAAAACAGTAACAGCATGTAATGTATTATTTATAATAATTGTCCTTTACATTACTTAATTAGAACATTTAGTCCACCTTGTACTGAAGTGTATAATTATAAACAAACACAGAAGAACACATAGAATAGGAAAATTAAACTTGGCACTATTTATGTGAAACTATCATTATAAACTAACATAGAAGTTGTGTAATCAGAACAGACACTCGGTACAATGCCAGGTATTGCATGCACACCACAACGCTGTACGTGATTCACTAGTACATATGTAAGCTACAGCTGTATGGCAGGGAAAACTTCATAACCGATAGCAACCATTGATGCACCAAGCACTTGTACTGTTAAAAAACTGTTTTCTTGGCAATGGTTGAAAGTCTGTGAAGAGGAATGTATCTATGTACACCCAGATCCACTGCCATATGTTTCTTATTGCAAATTAAAAGTTTGTTTGTTTGTTTTGTTTAAAAGTTTATTTATCGTCGCTACCGGTTGCCCATTTGAACGACGGACAGTTTACCTAACAACACCTTTCCTGGGCAGGCGCCAGCAGTTAACCCGTACTTGGTGCACCAACCTCCGTAAGAAACTGCCAACTTTTTCATATAAAGAGATACGGCCTGAGCGGGGCTCGAACGGGGCATCAGTGATGCTGGTTACAGAGGTATACCAGTCAGCTACCGGTTGCCCATTTGAGCGATGGACAACCTAACAACACCTTTCCTGGGCAGGCTCCAGCAGTTAACCAGTACTTGGTGCACCAACCTCCGTAAGAAACTGCCAACTTTTTCATATAAAGAGATACGGCCTGAGCGGGGCTCGAACGGGGCATCAGTGATGCTAGGTTACAGAGGTAACTAGTCAGCGACCATTACCACTCGACCACGGCGGCAGACATTTAAAAGTTACACAAACAGCTGAGGTCATATGGCGACTCTCCCGATGGTGGAGGAAGGCCCTCGCGTGATCCTCCGCACACTACGTTCAGGTGTGGACCCAGGTAAAACCATCAACTTTCTGCAACCCAGCTGGAGGAGTCTGGTTCCTCTACATGCCCGGTATAACACAGATGCATGAGACCTCGGTTTATAGTCTCATCTGAAAGACTATTAATATATTATGGTCGGACAGGGGATCAAACCTGCAAGCCCTGGATCCAACGTGTGAGCCACTGAACCACCAACCAATCTAATATTAATTGTATCAGAGAAGATCAAAACATGGCTTGTATTAGAGAAGATCAAAACGTGGCTTGTATCAGAGAGGTTCAAAACGTGGCTTGTATCACAGAGGTTCAAAACATGGCTTGTATCAGAGAGGTACAAAACGTGGCTTGCATCACAGAGGTTCAAAACATGGCTTGTATCAGAGAGGTTCAAAATGTGGCTTGTATCACAGAGGTTCAAAACATGGCTTGTATCAGAGAGGTACAAAACGTGGCTTGTATCAGAGAGGTTCAAAACGTGGCTTATATCACAGAGGTACAAAACATGGCTTGTATCAGAGAGGTACAAAACATGGCTTGTATCAGAGATCAAAGGAGGGGAGAAGGAGTGTTGTTTTTGTTTTTACGTGCTGCAACCCCCCGGGTGCTCTTGGGGACCATTTCCAGGTCAGCCCACTTTTATCGCACGCTTCGGGCAGTTTCTCCCCCCCCTGCTTTTAGCGTGCAGCCAGATTTTTCGTTGCCCCCCCTGTGACTGGTGTGCGTGGTCTGCGCGCACCATCCGTTAAAAACTGGTGAAAAACTAAATATATCATACAATGGAACTGGTGAAAAACTAAATATATCATACAATAGAACTGGTGAAAAACCCAACACTGTCGTACCACTGAATTGGGCGACACATTGGTCGAGTGGTTCAAGCTCTCGGACTGGTGAAAAACTAACTATATCTTATAATAGAACTGGTGAAAAGCAACTGTATCTTACAATGGTATTGGTCGACACACTGGTCGAGTGGTTCAAGTTCTCGGACTGGTGAAAATCTAACTATACCTTACAATAGAACTAGTGAAAAACTAAATATATCATACAATAGAACTGGTTAGAAACCCAACCCCGTCTTACCACGGAATTGGGCGACACATTGGTCGAGTGGTTCAAGCTCTCGGACTGGTGAAAAACTAATTATATCTTATAATAGAACTGGTGAAAAGCAACTGTGTCTTACAACAGTATTGGTCGACACACTGGTCGAGTGGTTCAAGCTCTCGGACTGGTGAAAATCTAACTATATCTTATAATAGAACTGGTGAAAATCTAACTATCTTACAATAGAACTGGCGAAAAGCAACTGAGTCTTACAACGGTATTGGTCGACACACTGGTCGAGTGATTCAAGCTGTTGGACTGGTGAAAATCTAACCATACCTTACCATAGAACTGGCGAAAAGCAACTGTTTCTTACCACGGAATTGGGCGACACATTGGTCGAGTGGTTCAAGCTCTCGGACTGGTGAAAATCTATCTATATGTTATAATATAACTGGTGAAAAGCAACTGAGTCTTACAACGGTATTGGTCGACACACTGGTCGAGTGGTTCAAGTTCTCGGACTGGTGAAAATCTAACTATACCTTACAATATAACTGGTGAAAAGCAACTGTGTCTTACAACGGTATTGGTCGACACACTGTTTGAGTGATTCAAGTTCTCGGACTGGTGAAAATCTAACTATATCATACAATAGAAATGGTAAAATTTAAATATATCATACAATAGAACTGGTGAGAAAACACAACCTGGTCTTACCACTGAAGTGAGGCGGAACACATGTGGTCCGACGGTGTGCAACCTCTCGGACTGGTGAAAATCTAACTATATCTTACAATGGAACTGGCGAAAAGCAACTGTGTCTTACAATGGTATTGGTCGACACACTGGTCGAGTGATTCAAGCTCTCGGACTGGTGAAAATCTAACTATACCTTACAATAGAACTGGCGAAAAGCAACTGTGTCTTACAACGGTATTGGTCGACACACTGGTCGACTGGTTCAAGTTCTCGGACTGGTGAAAATCTAACTATACCTTACAATATAACTGGTGAACAGCAACTGTGTCTTAGAACGGTATTGGTCGAGTGGTTCAAGTTCTCGGACTGGTGAAAATCTAACTATACTTTACAATAGAACTGGCGAAAAGCAACTGTTTCTTACAACAGTATTGGTCGACACACTGGTCAAGTGGTTCAAGTTCTCGGACTGGTGAAAATCTAACTATACCTTACAATATAACTGGTGAAAAGCAACTCTGTGTCTTACAATGGTATTGGTCGACACACTGGTTGAGTGATTCAAGTTCTCGGACTGGTGAAAATCTAACTATACCTTACAATATAACTGGTGAACAGCAACTGTGTCTTAGAACGGTATTGGTCGAGTGGTTCAAGTTCTCGGACTGGTGAAAATCTAACTATACTTTACAATAGAACTGGCGAAAAGCAACTGTTTCTTACAACAGTATTGGTCGACACACTGGTCAAGTGGTTCAAGTTCTCGGACTGGTGAAAATCTAACTATACCTTACAATATAACTGGTGAAAAGCAACTCTGTGTCTTACAATGGTATTGGTCGACACACTGGTTGAGTGATTCAAGTTCTCGGACTGGTGAAAATCTAACTATATCATACAATAGAAATGGTAAAATTTAAATATATCATACAATAGAACTGGTGAGAAACCCATCTCTGTCGTACCACGGAATTGGGCGACACATTGGTCGAGTGGTTCAAGCTCTCGGACTGGTGAAAATCTAACTATATCTTACAATGGAACTGGCGAAAGGCAACTGTGTCTTACAACGGTATTGGTCGACACACTGGTCGAGTGATTCAAGCTCTCGGACTGGTGAAAATCTAACCATACTTTACAATAGAACTGGTGAAAAGCAACTTTGTCTTACACTGGTCGAGTGATTCAAGCTCTCGGACTGGTGAAAACCTAACTATATCTTACAATAGAACTGGCGAAAAGCAACTGTTTCTTACCACGGAATTGGGCGACACATTGGTCGAGTGGTTCAAGCTCTCGGACTGGTGAAAATCTAACTATATGTTACAATAGAACTGGTGAAAAGCAACCGAGTCTTATAACGGTATTGGTCGACACACTGGTCGAGTGGTTCAAGATCTCGGACTGGTGAAAATCTAACTATATGTTACAATAAAACTGGTGAAAAGCAACTGTGTC
>CM026388.1:52840253-52862998 GCA_014843695.1 Archivesica marissinica | reverse complement strand
AAGCCAACTGTGCCAACTGAAATAGTGTCTGGACGAAGACTGTGTACACTCCTTGATGGTTCTTGGAAAGAATGACTGTTGGCGGTAGCTAGTAGAACAGCGTGGAATTAGGAAGGCATGGTCTACTGTGTGACGCGAGTGGTGCGGAGGGGGTAATAGGTGGTCTGTCTTGATGACTGCGACTTGGTCGTTGACTATTTTGAATAGTAGAGATAGGCGTGATGTTTTTTTCTTCTGTCCTGGAGTAATAACCACTGTAGGTCTTGGAGCATCTCGGTGACACTGGATCTGCTCTGGTAGCAGTGTTTGACGAATCGTGTTCCACGACGTTGAACCATCTCCAGTTTGTTGATATCTGTTGTTTCGTAGGGATCCCATACTGAACAGGTGTATTCTACAGTGGGTTCTTTTGTTGGGGATGAGGCAATGTTACGGTTCCGTCGTATGCAATTCTGGTTTCTATTAGCTTTGTGATGTTGGTAATATGTTCTCCCCAGTCACGCGTGTTGTTGATGGTGACTCCCAGGTATGTTGCTTATTTGACGTGTTGTAGAGATTGGCTATGAAGTTTGTAGTCAAAATGGATGGGTCTTATTTTTGAGAGATAGAGATGACCTGGCATGTGTCTGGGTGGAAGGTCATTTTCCACTTGCTTTCCCACTGTGATAGTTTGTCAAGATCTTTTTGTAAGTTGGCGCAGTCGATGTTATTTGCGATGGTTAGGTAGGCGATGTTATTTACGATGGTTAGGTAGGCGATGTTATTTACGATGGTTAGGTAGGCGATGTTATTTACGATGGTTAGGTAGGCGATGTTATTTACGATGGTTAGGTAGGCGATGGTATCATCAGCGAACAATCGGATGGTAGCATCCAAACCTTGAGGGATGTCATTGATATAATACAGGAACAAGCTGGGTCCAAGGACAGAGCCTTGAGGGGCACCGAACTCTACATTGACTGTGTCCACTTCCAGTACTACTGACTGGGATCTTCCGCTCAATAAAGCATGTATCCAGCGGTAGGTCTTTGTAGGGGTAGATACATAACGCACTTCCGCTCAAGAAGGCATGACTATATCCAGCGGTAGGTCTTTGTAGTAGTAGATGCATAACGCACTTCCGCTCAAGAAGGCATGACTGTATCCAGCGGTAACGCACTTCCGCTCAAGAAGGCATGACTGTATCCAGCGGTAGGTCTTTGTAGGGGTAGATACATGACGCACTTCCGTGTTATGACGAGATGTCTTACCACTATATGTTATGACGAGGTCGATCGTAGACAACGCTCGGCGAGATGTCTTACCACTATATGTTATGACGAGGTCGATCGTAGACAACGCTCGGCGAGATGTCTTACCACTATATGTTATGACGAGGTCGATCGTAGACAAAGATCGGCAGGTATCTTACCACTATATGTTATGACGAGGTCGATCGTAGACAAAGTACGGCAGGATGTCTTATCACTATATGTTATGACGAGGTCGATCGTAGACAACGCTCGGCGAGATGTCTTACCACTATATGTTATGACGAGGTCGATCGTAGACAACGCTCGGCGGGATGTCTTACCACTATATGTTATGACGAGGTCGATCGTAGACAAAGATCGGCAGGTATCTTACCACTATATGTTATGACGAGGTCGATCGTAGACAACGCTCGGCGGGATGTCTTACCACTATATGTTATGACGAGGTCGATCGTAGACAACGCTCGGCGAGATGTCTTACCACTATATGTTATGACGAGGTCGATCGTAGACAAAGATCGGCAGGTATCTTACCACTATATGTTATGACGAGGTCGATCGTAGACAACGATCGGCAGGATGTCTTACCACTATATGTTATGACGAGGTCGATCGTAGACAAAGATCGGCAGGTATCTTACCACTATATGTTATGACGAGGTCGATCGTAGACAACGATCGGCAGGATGTCTTACCACTATATGTTATGACGAGGTTTATGATAGATAGATAGACAACCATCGCTATAACATACCAGATGATGTGAATTATAAATTATACATTCACATAAATAAATATATTATTAAATTATATATACGTGTGTTTTTACGTTTATTTATCGTCGCTACCGGTTGCCCATATGAGCGACGCCTCCTGAAGAGTTATTTGACTTATTTCAGATTGTGGAGGATAGTGCATGATACAGACAGAGACCCATTCCAGAATCTCCTCTGGTTCTTTTACGTGCACGGTGTAAAGCACCGACACGAGACCTCGGTTTAACGTCCCATCTGAAAACTGTTAATTTTATTAGGGTCAGACGGGGGATCGAACCTGCGATCCCTGGATTACCAGTCCAGCGTATTACCACTGGACTACATATTCGTCTGTATTATATACAACTCTGAATTGCCGTGTATACGATGACGTAGAGTAACTGACGAGAACCCATAGTCTCGACTGAGCTGGCACGTGAAATGTGATATGTGAGATGGTACACGGTGATCGCCACATCGGACAGGTGGGTTTTCTCCGGGTACTCCGGTTTCATCCTACATGAATGACCACATTTACGCTTTCATCCGCGCCAACGAGAGTGATTAATATAAGTTGTTAAACTTGCTTCGCAATCGTTGTAAAATAAAGTTTAAACTAAATCACTGTCTGTCTGGGCAACATCTGTAATCCAGACAGTGGTCTCAAGTCGGATTGACAAACCGTGTCATATCTAGAACAGGGGTGCAAGTCGTAATAGCGTAGTGGTAGAGCGTTCGCTTCTGGTGCGAAATGTCTGGAGTTCGACCCCCTCTAGAGCCGTTACAATTGTGCCCTTAGGCAAGGCATTGAAAATCCACATTGTCTCTTCTCTCTCCATCGTGGCGATGGATTCCATTCTTCTGTCTCCCTCGTGGCGATGGATTCCATTATTCTCTCTCCCTCATAGCGATGGATTACATTCTTCTGTCTCCCTCGTAGCGATGGATTACATTCTTCTCTCTCCCTCGTGGCGATGGATTCCATTATTCTCTCTCCCTCGTAGCGATGGATTCCATTCTTCTGTCTCCCTCGTGGCGATGGATTCCATTCTTCTGTCTCCTCGTGGCGATGGATTCCATTCTTCTGTCTCCCTCGTGGCGATGGATTCCATTCTTCTGTCTCCCTCGTGGCGATGGATTCCATTCTTCTCTCCCTCATAGCGATGGATTCCATTCTTCTGTCTCCCTCGTGGCGATGGATTCCATTCTTCTGTCTCCCTCGTGGCGATGGAATCCATTCTTCTCTCCCTCATAGCGATGGATTCCATTCTTCTGTCCCCTCGTGGCGATGGATTACATTCTTCTCTCTCCCTCGTGGCGATGGATTCCATTCTTCTGTCTCCCTCGTGGCGATGGATTCCATTCTTCTGTCTCCCTCGTGGCGATGGATTCCATTATTCTCTCTCCCTCGTGGCGATGGATTCCATTTTCTGTCTCCCTCGTGGCGATGGATTCCATTCTTCTCTCTCCCTGGTGGCCATGGATTACATTCTTCTGTCTCCCTCGTGGCGATGGATTCCATTCTTCTGTCTCCCTCGTGGCCATGGATTCCATTCTTCTGTCTCCCTGGTGGCCATGGATTCCATTCTTCTGTCTCCCTCGTGGCGATGGATTCCATTTTCTGTCTCCCTCTCCCTCGTAGCGATGGATTCAATTCTTCTGTCTCCCTCGTGGCGATGGATTCCATTCTTCTCTCTCCTTCGTTGCCATGGATTCCATTCTTCTGTCTCCCTCGTGGCGATGGATTCCATTCTTCTGTCTCCCTCTCCCTCGTAGCGATGGATTCCATTCTCCTGTCTCCCTCGTGGCGATGGATTCCATTATTCTGTCTCCCTCGTGGCGATGGATTCCATTATTATGTCTCCCTCGTGGCGATGGATTCCATTCTTCTGTCTCCCTCGTGGCGATGGATTCCATTCTTCTGTCTCCCTCGTGGCGATGGATTCCATTCTTCTGTCTCCCTCGTAGCGATGGATTACATTCTTCTGTCTCCCTCGAGGCCATGGATTCCATTCTTCTGTCTCCCTCGTGGCGATGGATTACATTCTTCTGTCTCCCTCGAGGCCATGGATTCCATTCTTCTGTCTCCTTCGTGGCGATGGATTCCATTCTTCTCTCTCCTTCGTTGCCATGGATTCCATTCTTCTGTCTCCCTCGTTGCCATGGATTCCATTCTTCTCTCTCCTTCGTTGCCATGGATTCCATTCTTCTGTCTCCCTCGTTGCCATGGATTCCATTATTCTGCCTCCTTCGTTGCCATGGATTCCATTCTTCTGTCTCCCTCGTTGCCATGGATTCCATTATCTGCCTCCTTCGTGTGGCGATGGATTCCATTCTTCTGTCTCCCTCGTGGCGATGGATTCATTCTTCTGTGTCCCTCGTGGCGATGGATTCCATTCTTCTGTCTCCCTCGTGGCGATGGATTACATTCTTCTGTCTCCCTCGTGGCGATGGATTCCATTCTTCTGTCTCCCTCGTGGCGATGGATTCCATTCTTCTGTCTCCCTCGTGGCGATGGATTCCATTCTTCTGTCTCCCTCGTGGCGATGGATTACATTCTTCTGTCTCCTGTTGTGGTTTTTGTGGGTGGTTTTATTCTGTCTCCCTCGTGGCGATGGATTCCATTATTTGTCTCCCTCGTGGCGATGGATTCCATTCTTCTGTCTCCCTCGTGGCGATGGATTCCATTCTTCTGTCTCCCTCGTGGCGATGGATTACATTCTTCTGTCTCCCTCGTGGCGATGGATTACATTCTTCTGTCTCCCTCGAGGATGGATTCCATTCTTGTCTCCCTCTCCTTCGTGGCGATGGATTCCATTTTCTCTCTCCTTCGTTGCCATGGATTCCATTCTTCTGTCTCCCTCGTTGCCATGGATTCCATTCTTCTTCTCCTTCGTTGCATGGATTCATTCTTGGCGATGGATTCATTCTTCTGTCTCCCTCGTGGCGATGGATTCCATTCTTCTGTCTCCCTCGTGGCGATGGATTCCATTCTTCTGTCTCCCTCGTGGCGATGGATTCCATTATTCTGTCTCCCTCGTGGCGATGGATTCCATTTTCTGTCTCCCTCGTGGCGATGGATTCCATTCTTCTGTCTCCCTCGTGGCGATGGATTCCATTTTCTGTCTCCCTCGTGGCGATGGATTCCATTCTTCTGTCTCCCTCGTGGCGATGGATTCCATTCTTCTGTCTCCCTCGTGGCGATGGATTCCATTATTCTCTCCTCGTGGCATGGATTCCATTCTTCTGTCTCCCTCGTGGCATGGATTCCATTCTTCTGTCTCCCTCGTGGCGATGGATTCCATTCTTCTGTCTCCCTCGTGGCGATGGATTCCATTCTTCTGTCTCCCTCGTGGCGATGGATTACATTCTTCTGTCTCCCTCGTGGCCATGGATTCCATTCTTCTGTCTCCTTCTTGGCGATGGATTCCATTGTTCTCTCTCCTTCGTTGCCATGGATTCCATTCTTCTGTCTCCCTCGTTGCCATGGATTCCATTCTTCTGTCTCCCTCGTGACGATGTATTCCATTCTTCTCTCTCGCTCGTGGCGATGTATTCCATTCTTCTGTCTCCCTAGTGGCGATGGATTCCATTCTTCTGTCTCCCTCGTGGCGATGGATTCCATTCTTCTGTCTCCCTCGTGGCGATGGATTACATTCTTCTGTCTCCCTCGTGGCCATGGATTCCATTCTTCTGTCTCCTTCTTGGCGATGGATTCCATTGTTCTCTCTCCTTCGTTGCCATGGATTCCATTCTTCTGTCTCCCTCGTTGCCATGGATTCCATTCTTCTGTCTCCCTCGTGACGATGTATTCCATTCTTCTCTCTCGCTCGTGGCGATGTATTCCATTCTTCTGTCTCCCTCGTGGCGATGGATTCCATTCTTCTGTCTCCCTCTCCCTCGTTGCCATGGAGTCCATTCTTCTGTCTCCCTCTCCCTCGTTGCCATGGATTCCATTCTTCTCTCTCCCTCTCCCTCATTGCCATGGATTCCATTCTTCTCTCTCCCTCTCCCTCATTGCCATGGATTCCATCAGGAATGAGGTATCGAGTGTAATCATTATAAGTTGTAAGAACTTGTTTCGCAATCGACCTAAGCTATATGTATAAACTACATTGAACAACCTAATGCGCAGTTCATTCTCCTACAAGGAGTCCATAATTTCAGTCGTGATACAAAAAGATTATTTGAGTGAAACCCCATGTATATAAGACATGAACTTGATGACTTTACCCCCGCGTCTGTCTGCGCAACCTCCCCAGACTTTACCCCCGTCTGTCTGCGCAACCTCCCCAGACTTTACCCCCGTCTGCCTGCGCTACCTTCCCAGACTTTACCCCTGTCTGTCTGCGCTACCTTCCCAGACATTACCCCCGTCTGCCTGCGCTACCTTCCCAGACGTTACCCCTGTATGCCTGCGCTACCTTCACAGACTTTACCCCCTGTTGCCTGGCTACCTTCCCAGACTTTACCCCGTGCCTGCGCTACCTCCCCAGACGTTACCCGTGCCTGCGCTACCTTCCCAGCTTTACCCCGCATGCCTGCGCTACCTCCCAGACGTTACCCCGCATGCCTGCGCTACCTTCCCAGACTTTACCCCCGCATGCCTGCCTACCTCCCCAGACTTTACCCCCGCATGCCTGCGCTACCTCCCAGACTTTACCCCTGTCTGCCTGTGCTACCTTCCCAGACTTTACCCCTGTCTGCCTGCGCTACCTCCCCAGACTTTACCCCTGTCTGCCTGCGCTACCTTCCCAGGCTTTATCCCCGTATACCTGCGCTACCTTCCCAGACTATACCACCGTATGCCTGTGCTACCTTCCCAAACGTTACCCCCGTATGCCTACGCTACCTTCCCAGACTTTACCCCCGTATGCCTGCGCTACCTTCCCAGACGTTACCCCCGTATGCCTGCGCTACCTCCCCAAAGGTTATTCCCGTATACCTGCGCTACCTTCCCAGACTTTACCCATGTCTGCCTTCGCTACCTTCCCAGCCTTTACCCCTGTCTGCCTGAGCTACCTTCCCAGACTTTACCCCTGTCTGCCTGTGCTACCTTCCCAGACTTTTCCCCTGTCTACCTGCGCTACCTTCCCAGACATCTTCTCTTTCTTCTGTATTCATTCCGGTATTTCACTTCTGTCATTTTTATGCAATATGCACTCTTGGTACGCGTTATTTCCACACCGTCCAATATATTACTGTGTTCGTTGAACTGTAAGGAGAGAAACTAGATAAGCTCTGCTTCAGTTTTAATCCTTTCCAATATATTGGCCTACTGACATTTTGGAATTAGTGTACATGTATTGTTTTGTGAATGTATATAGTGGAATAGATATGTTTAAACCAAATATTAAGTAACTGACCCGAGTGAGACACAAAAACGATTCCCCCGACATTTTGAATGATGAAGGCAATTACTCGCGTGATATCAAGCGTGACGTCATTTTACTAGCTTTTTTGTAGCTTAGTGACTTCATATATACGCACTTTACAAATGACACCAACTATTAGTGTATCCCTACGGAGGATCTATTTGTTGATTTGTTTTAAAATAAACAACTTTTAAAGCGACATTGCATCGCAAAAAGCCCCAAAATTGCATTTGTTTACATATAATCCTTTTATTACCTCCATATACATGAAGAGCACAAGTGAACATACATACTATACAATTACACGTTTTACATGGACACATATAAACATACATATATACAAAGTAGTATAAGTGTACAATAATGGTCATAAGAACTGACATAACCATGCAGCTATTAATAGTGTATACCGATCATCATAACTTGCCGAAACGAAATGCAAGAGAAAGAGATGATGGTAGCGCACACAAAAGCTGATACAGTATTTATAACCGGAACACCATTATTCAGTCGAGAAAACGGTTCAGGTACCTAAAAGCAACACAATAGTATGTAAAATTGCTACTACAAATTCTTCTGAATACATTCGAACACTAACATTGAATCAATAAACAGTAATTTTATTGTCTACAAACTTTCAAACGTGATAGTATGTCCTCCGTGCTCCTAAATTGACGTTTGTTTGTTATTGGAGTCAATACTTAATGCGTGATACTATCGTCTAGAGATAATTCAACTAAGATTAGTCTACAAATAAATATGCCTAGGCACAAATGTGAGATATAACGGTAAATATGTACGATAAATCAAGATTATTCAACTATAGATTAAGACATATAATAATTCTGTAAAAATTTGCGTTTTCACGGGTGTTGTGTCGCTTTAAGCTAATGTGGTCGGGGTTGGGGTCGATACACGCTATGCTACAGATAGTGCTGTGGTAGGCAACAGACTCCGGTGTGTGTTTTACGTTTATTTATCGTCGCTACCGGTTGCCTATATGAGCGACGCCTCCTGAAGAGATTAGTCATTTTAAATTGTTGAAGGATAGTGCAATGATACAGACAGAGACCCATTCCAATGTCGCATATGGTTCTATTACGTGCACGACACGAGACTTTGGTTAAAAGTCCCATCTGAAAGACTGTTAATTGTATTTGGATCAGACGGGGGATCGAACCTGCGATACCTGGATTACCAGTCCAGCGTGTTAACCACTGGACTACATATTCGTCTGTAAGGTTATTATCACATCAATAGCGACAAAATGCCAGGGGAGGTAAATAGAACCACAGAGTGTCAGGGGAGGGAGATAAACAGAGTGGCTCATGCAAACTATTTGGTACCGCATACATCTAATATAGTCGCGGTTTAACAAAAATTTCTTTGTGTACATTTACGACATCCACAAGTGATTCTACGCATTACGCATGCGCAGATAACAAAAATTAGACATTTTTGGAGCATTTATGAAAAATGTTATTTACATTGACAACGATTTTAGAAATTCTTGCGAAATGACACGGACATCGTGCAAACCGTTACTGCAGTAGTGTAACATATGTGTCCAGTCATCAACAACAACCGTAAATCTTCTGAAATCATGAACGAATACCAAGTTATCAGTGAAATTAAAACTCTGACCAGCGAGTGGTAATCTTCACCCAGAGACAGAGAGTCCATGGCATTTAAATAGCCCTTTAAGCATTTAGATTAAGCAATCTCTATATTCTGCTGCGCCCTCTAGTGAGTAATGTGTACAGGGCACTCAAAACAGAAATTTGCGAAGCAAGCTTTAACCGCAGAAGCCTCCCAAATTATAATCGGTATTGAGTGTTGTGACATATCTTCTTCCATTACAAAATCCCTTTCGGTGGCAATGTCTACGTCCCCGCGAGGGGTTCGACATTAGCGGAAGATAGATATCTTCTTCCATTACTGTACAAAATCCCTTTCGGTGGCAATGTCTACGTCCCCGCGAGGGATTCGACATTAGAGAAAGATATATAGAAGTAGTACAGATCTTGTTTACATCATGCATATACATGTGAGATTTATTTTAAGCATTTGAGCGATACATCTAGTGAAGCAAACTTCTTGAGAATTTAACAGAATGAATGAGTTTTCAACACTTTAATGTAACATTTAGTTCAACAGCGGGCATTACAATGCGTACGCGATGGAAGAATACTAGAAATTTCTTGCAGGACTTCAGCATGATGAGAATGCTATAATGTTTGCGACGTTATATAGTCACCCTCAGCAAATTCTTATAGCACCCCCCGACACGTGTGGGGGTATTGCGCCCCCCGACACGTGTGGGGGTGTTGCGCGTGCAAAAGATGAAGGAAACAAAAGATTTGGAAAAATCCAAGATGGGCTTGAGTCATCAATAAGGTGAGATATATAAATGTTTCTGGTATTAGAGCCCCAAAAAATGCCAGTGTTTACGGTTACCCGACCGACATGTTTTTTTAATGCCCTACCCTGAAATTTTTAAAAACGAAATCAAATAAAAAATTAGTTTTTTCACATTTTCTGTGCCCACGAATATGGTAAAAAAATTCCCTAATGACTGACCCTATTTATTTTAGCATGAATCATAGGTTGTTTAGCAGCATGTCCACTTCATACATGAGTTATATATATATTATAGGCGTTTGATCTATAATCTTGTATGTATGTATGTTCCTTTAATGTCAAACCCCTCGCGGGGACTTAGACATGTTTTCCTGTGCAGGCTTAGCCGACCTAAGCAATTAACCAGTACTAAGCAATGTGTGTGCGGTGCCTTGCTCAATGACACTACATACATGGCCTGACCGAGTATCGAACCCGGGACCGTTCGATTCCAATTCCAACGATTCCAACGCTCTACCACTGGACGCCACACTATCTTGTAATCTAGTGTTGAAAACAGTGATATAAGATATAAGACATAAATATATATATCTTTTTTTGATAGTTTCATAAATATATATATCTTTTTTGACAAAGATACATGCTATGGAAAAAAACTTTCAGCATTAGATATCTTTATTTAATTTTATTAAAGTCTCTTAAAAATTAGGCCATCGTACAAAACGCCTGATATTAAACCAAGTCTCTAGTCTTGTCATTTCTTGTCAAGACTTCTGATTCTGCAAGAATCTTTTGATTATTTTTATTAACAATTACTAATTTTGTAAAATTTCATGTCAACATAATTATTACATTGGGTTTTTCTTTGATGTTTAAGGGAGACAACTACTCCTATATTAAGTTCCAATTAGGTTTGTCCATATTGTATTGGATGTGGATTCTGTGAATATGTATATTAATATGTTACATTGAAAAAATAAATGGGGCCTCAAAATAAAAAATACCAAAAAAACATTTATTTATTTCACTTCCATATAATTATACATGTATATATCAGGGTTCATTCTAGGTCAGAATTTTTGGGAGAAGTGAGAAAGCACGTGATCGCTTCCTTAAATGGTGGTCTTTAATTATACCTCTGCAAATTAGGGTTAAAATGCACAGTACAACCATTAAATACAACATTTGAATAGAAGGAGTGCTTTATAATGGGCCAGTGTATCTTACTAGACAAAATTTAGTTTTTTTTTTTTTTAAGGGAGAAGTAGGGTCCTCAGAGGGCGAAGTCAGGGTCCCTAGGGCGACAATTTCGCCCACGTCGCCCTCTAAACTGATCCCTGATATATAATGTGTTTTATGTGATGTATCTCCTGCACGTTCATACTTCCTCAATTGACGACAAAATCTCATTTCCCGTTGCTTAGGAATTTTCACAGTTCAAATGAAGAACTAGAAGACTAAGTAACATGTACCGTACCAGTAAAACTGCGTTGAAGCAAACAAATTGCCCATTAACCCATTTCATTCTGGATACCATTCAAACAGTATTTGCAAAGAACATAGAGCCAGATCAGTCGACACGGAACGTTCCGTCTGATCAGGCTCTATGCTGTTTGCTATTCAGATAATCTTGCTAAGGCACATGGCTATGTAGCAAACAACATAGACCCTGATCAACATGCAGCGTCACACTGCGGCTGATCTGGATCTATGTTGTTTGCAAAGCCTTTAAATGTATCCAGAATGAAATGGGTTAACACCGACTATGTGGAAAGCGATTAATATGTTATATGTACAGCTATGTGAAGTAAAATTTAAAATGGTTAATTCACTTGTGTGGATATTACTGGTGTGTGTTTTCTAATTTCAGCGTTGAGGGTAGGGCTAGAATAACGAGGATTCTGGTGAGTACATGTAATAAATTTCTTATATTTTAGCCAATGCAGCGCGGGCCCTGAATCCAGTTTGTTTAATACTGTGTACAATTAGTATTACATCTGATGCATTGTGGGATGTATTCATATGTTACCCAGGCCTCGTCCTAGATGGTGACATGGGCAAAATAGTCGCTCTAGGGACTTCAGAGGGGGCAGGGGTCACATCTCTCAAATTAAGTAAATGAGGGCTTTCCCCCCGTCTAGGACTAAAACATAAAAGAACCAGGGATGCTTCTGGAATGGAGCATCATCTGTGTCTTGCACAGTCCTCTGATCCATCTTCTGTGTCTTGCACTGTCCTCTGAACCATCTTCTGTGTCTTTCACTGTCCTCTGAACCATCTTCTGTCTTGCACTGTCCTCTGAACCATCTTCTGTGTCTTGCACTGTCCTCCTTACATGTACATAGTCATACTTATGTAGGCATCACCCCTCCTTACATGTACATAGTCATACTTATGGAGGCATCACCCCTCCTTACATATACATAGTCATACTTATGGAGGCATCACCCCTCCTTACATAGTCATATTTATGGAGGCATCACCCCTCCTTACATATACATAGTCATACTTATGGAGGCATCACCCCTCCTTACATATACATAGTCATACTTATGGAGGCATCACCCCTCCTTACATGTACATAGTCATACTTATGGAGGCATCACCCCTCCTTACATATACATAGTCATACTTATGGAGGCATCACCCCTCCTTACATATACATAGTCATACTTATGGAGGCATCACCCCTCCTTACATATACATAGTCATACTTATGGAGGCATCACCCCTCCTTACATATACATAGTCATACTTATGGAGGCATCACCCCTCCTTACATGTACATAGTCATACTTATGTAGGCATCACCCCTCCTTACATAGTCATACTTATGGAGGCATCACCCCTCCTTACATGTACATAGTCATACTTATGGAGGCATCACCCCTCCTTACATAGTCATACTTATGGAGGCATCACCCTCCTTACATTACATAGTCATACTTTGGAGGCATCACCCCTCCTTACATAGTCATACTTATGGAGGCATCACCCCTCCTTACATATGTCATACTTATGGAGGCATCACCCCTCCTTACATATACATAGTCATACTTATGGAGGCATCACCCTCCTTACATATCATACTTATGAGGCATCACCCCTCCTTACATATCTAGTCATACTTATGGAGGCATCACCCTCCTTACATTACATAGTCATACTTATGGAGGCATCACCCCTCCTTACATAGTCATACTTATGTAGGCATCACCCCTCCTTACATTACATAGTCATACTTATGGAGGCATCACCCCTCCTTACATATCATACTTATGGAGGCATCACCCCTCCTTACATGTACATAGTCATACTTATGGAGGCATCACCCCTCCTTACATAGTCATACTTATGGAGGCATCACCCCTCCTTACATAGTACTACTTATGGAGGCATCACCCCTCCTTACATGTACATAGTCATACTTATGGAGGCATCACCCCTCCTTACATGTACATAGTCATACTTATGGAGGCATCACCCCTCCTTACATGTACATAGTCATACTTATGGAGGCATCACCCCTCCTTACATAGTCATACTTATGGAGGCATCACCCCTCCTTACATATACATAGTCATACTTATGGAGGCATCACCCCTCCTTACATAGTCATACTTATGGAGGCATCACCCCTCCTTACATAGTCATACTTATGGAGGCATCACCCCTCCTTACATAGTCATACTTATGTAGGCATCACCCCTCCTTACATAGTCATACTTATGGAGGCATCACCCCTCCTTACATAGTCATACTTATGGAGGCATCACCCCTCCTTACATAGTCATACTTATGGAGGCATCACCCCTCCTTACATATACATAGTCATACTTATGGAGGCATCACCCCTCCTTACATAGTCATACTTATGGAGGCATCACCCCTCCTTACATAGTCATACTTATGGAGGCATCACCCCTCCTTACATAGTCATACTTATGGAGGCATCACCCCTCCTTACATGTACATAGTCATACTTATGGAGGCATCACCCCTCCTTACATGTACATAGTCATACTTATGGAGGCATCACCCCTCCTTACATATACATAGTCATACTTATGGAGGCATCACCCCTCCTTACATAGTCATACTTATGGAGGCATCACCCCTCCTTACATATACATAGTCATACTTATGGAGGCATCACCCCTCCTTACATATACATAGTCATACTTATGGAGGCATCACCCCTCCTTACATATACATAGTCATACTTATGGAGGCATCACCCCTCCTTACATAGTCATACTTATGGAGGCATCACCCCTCCTTACATAGTCATACTTATGGAGGCATCACCCCTCCTTACATAGTCATACTTATGGAGGCATCACCCCTCCTTACATAGTCATACTTATGGAGGCATCACCCCTCCTTACATGTACATAGTCATACTTATGGAGGCATCACCCCTCCTTACATAGTCATACTTATGGAGGCATCACCCCTCCTTACATAGTCATACTTATGGAGGCATCACCCCTCCTTACATGTACATAGTCATACTTATGGAGGCATCACCCCTCCTTACATAGTCATACTTATGGAGGCATCACCCCTCCTTACATTACATAGTCATACTTATGGAGGCATCACCCCTCCTTACATGTACATAGTCACTTATGGAGGCATCACCCCTCCTTACATAGTCATACTTATGGAGGCATCACCCCTCCTTACATATACATAGTCATACTTATGGAGGCATCACCCCTCCTTACATGTACATAGTCATACTTATGGAGGCATCACCCCTCCTTACATATACATAGTCATACTTATGGAGGCATCACCCCTCCTTACATATACATAGTCATACTTATGGAGGCATCACCCCTCCTTACATTACATAGTCATACTTATGGAGGCATCACCCCTCCTTACATAGTCATACTTATGGAGGCATCACCCCTCCTTACATAGTCATACTTATGGAGGCATCACCCCTCCTTACATAGTCATACTTATGGAGGCATCACCCCTCCTTACATATTCATACTTATGGAGGCATCACCCCTCCTTACATAGTCATACTTATGGAGGCATCACCCCTCCTTACATATACATAGTCATACTTATGGAGGCATCACCCCTCCTTACATGTACATAGTCATACTTATGTAGGCATCACCCCTCCTTACATATACATAGTCATACTTATGGAGGCATCACCCCTCCTTACATATACATAGTCATACTTATGGAGGCATCACCCCTCCTTACATATACATAGTCATACTTATGGAGGCATCACCCCTCCTTACATATACATAGTCATACTTATGGAGGCATCACCCCTCCTTACATATACATAGTCATACTTATGGAGGCATCACCCCTCCTTACATAGTCATACTTATGTAGGCATCACCCCTCCTTACATAGTCATACTTATGGAGGCATCACCCCTCCTTACATGTACATAGTCATACTTATGTAGGCATCACCCCTCCTTACATAGTCATACTTATGGAGGCATCACCCCTCCTTACATAGTCATACTTATGGAGGCATCACCCCTCCTTACATATACATAGTCATACTTATGTAGGCATCACCCCTCCTTACATATACATAGTCATACTTATGTAGGCATCACCCCTCCTTACATATACATAGTCATACTTATGGAGGCATCACCCCTCCTTACATATACATAGTCATACTTATGTAGGCATCACCCCTCCTTACATAGTCATACTTATGTAGGCATCACCCCTCCTTACATAGTCATACTTATGGAGGCATCACCCCTCCTTACATATACATAGTCATACTTATGGAGGCATCACCCCTCCTTACATAGTCATACTTATGTAGGCATCACCCCTCCTTACATAGTCATACTTATGGAGGCATCACCCCTCCTTACATGTACATAAGTCATACTTATGGAGGCATCACCCCTCCTTACATAGTCATACTTATGTAGGCATCACCCCTCCTTACATAGTCATACTTATGGAAGCATCACCCCTCCTTACATATACATAGTCATACTTATGGAGGCATCACCCCTCCTTACATAGTCATACTTATGTAGGCATCACCCCTCCTTACATAGTCATACTTATGGAGGCATCACCCCTCCTTACATGTACATAAGTCATACTTATGGAGGCATCACCCCTCCTTACATAGTCATACTTATGTAGGCATCACCCCTCCTTACATAGTCATACTTATGGAGGCATCACCCCTCCTTACATATACATAGTCATACTTATGGAGGCATCACCCCTCCTTACATAGTCATACTTATGGAGGCATCACCCCTCCTTACATATACATAGTCATACTTATGGAGGCATCACCCCTCCTTACATAGTCATACTTATGGAGGCATCACCCCTCCTTACATATACATAGTCATACTTATGGAGGCATCACCCCTCCTTACATGTACATAGTCATACTTATGGAGGCATCACCCCTCCTTACATAGTCATACTTATGGAGGCATCACCCCTCCTTACATATACATAGTCATACTTATGGAGGCATCACCCCTCCTTACATGTACATAGTCATACTTATGGAGGCATCACCCCTCCTTACATAGTCATACTTATGGAGGCATCACCCCTCCTTACATACATAGTCATACTTATGGAGGCATCACCCCTCCTTACATAGTCATACTTATGGAGGCATCACCCCTCCTTACATAGTCATACTTATGGAGGCATCACCCCTCCTTACATGTACATAGTCATACTTATGGAGGCATCACCCCTCCTTACATAGTCATACTTATGGAGGCATCACCCCTCCTTACATGTACATAGTCATACTTATGGAGGCATCACCCCTCCTTACATGTACATAGTCATACTTATGGAGGCATCACCCCTCCTTACATAGTCATACTTATGGAGGCATCACCCCTCCTTACATATACATAGTCATACTTATGGAGGCATCACCCCTCCTTACATGTACATAGTCATACTTATGGAGGCATCACCCCTCCTTACATATACATAGTCATACTTATGGAGGCATCACCCCTCCTTACATATACATAGTCATACTTATGGAGGCATCACCCCTCCTTACATAGTCATACTTATGGAGGCATCACCCCTCCTTACATAGTCATACTTATGGAGGCATCACCCCTCCTTACATAGTCATACTTATGGAGGCATCACCCCTCCTTACATATTCATACTTATGGAGGCATCACCCCTCCTTACATAGTCATACTTATGGAGGCATCACCCCTCCTTACATGTACATAGTCATACTTATGGAGGCATCACCCCTCCTTACATGTACATAGTCATACTTATGGAGGCATCACCCCTCCTTACATATACATAGTCATACTTATGGAGGCATCACCCCTCCTTACATAGTCATACTTATGGAGGCATCACCCCTCCTTACATAGTCATACTTATGTAGGCATCACCCCTCCTTACATAGTCATACTTATGGAGGCATCACCCCTCCTTACATAGTCATACTTATGGAGGCATCACCCCTCCTTACATAGTCATACTTATGGAGGCATCACCCCTCCTTACATATACATAGTCATACTTATGTAGGCATCACCCCTCCTTACATAGTCATACTTATGGAGGCATCACCCCTCCTTACATAGTCATACTTATGTAGGCATCACCCCTCCTTACATAGTCATACTTATGGAGGCATCACCCCTCCTTACATATACATAGTCATACTTATGGAGGCATCACCCCTCCTTACATAGTCATACTTATGGAGGCATCACCCCTCCTTACATAGTCATACTTATGTAGGCATCACCCCTCCTTACATAGTCATACTTATGTAGGCATCACCCCTCCTTACATAGTCATACTTATGGAGGCATCACCCCTCCTTACATGTACATAGTCATACTTATGGAGGCATCACCCCTCCTTACATAGTCATACTTATGGAGGCATCACCCCTCCTTACATATACATAGTCATACTTATGTAGGCATCACCCCTCCTTACATAGTCATACTTATGGAGGCATCACCCCTCCTTACATAGTCATACTTATGGAGGCATCACCCCTCCTTACATAGTCATACTTATGGAGGCATCACCCCTCCTTACATAGTCATACTTATGGAGGCATCACCCCTCCTTACATAGTCATACTTATGGAGGCATCACCCCTCCTTACATAGTCATACTTATGGAGGCATCACCCCTCCTTACATAGTCATACTTATGGAGGCATCACCCCTCCTTACATAGTCATACTTATGGAGGCATCACCCCTCCTTACATATACATAGTCATACTTATGGAGGCATCACCCCTCCTTACATAGTCATACTTATGGAGGCATCACCCCTCCTTACATAGTCATACTTATGGAGGCATCACCCCTCCTTACATAGTCATACTTATGGAGGCATCACCCCTCCTTACATAGTCATACTTATGGAGGCATCACCCCTCCTTACATAGTCATACTTATGGAGGCATCACCCCTCCTTACATAGTCATACTTATGGAGGCATCACCCCTCCTTACATAGTCATACTTATGGAGGCATCACCCCTCCTTACATAGTCATACTTATGGAGGCATCACCCCTCCTTACATAGTCATACTTATGGAGGCATCACCCCTCCTTACATAGTCATACTTATGGAGGCATCACCCCTCCTTACATATACATAGTCATACTTATGGAGGCATCACCCCTCCTTACATGTACATAGTCATACTTATGGAGGCATCACCCCTCCTTACATAGTCATACTTATGGAGGCATCACCCCTCCTTACATAGTCATACTTATGGAGGCATCACCCCTCCTTACATTACATAGTCATACTTATGGAGGCATCACCCCTCCTTACATATACATAGTCATACTTATGGAGGCATCACCCCTCCTTACATGTACATAGTCATACTTATGGAGGCATCACCCCTCCTTACATGTACATAGTCATACTTATGGAGGCATGACTATTCTGGATACATTTAAAGGCTTTTGCAAACAACATAGATCCAGATCAGCTGCATGCTGATCAGGATCTATGTTGTTTGCTACATAGCCAAGTGTCTTAGCAAGATCATCTGAATAGCAAACAGCATAGAGCCTGATCAGACGACCCTTTCTGTGGCAGCTGATCTGGCTCTATGTTCTTTGCAAATACTGTTTGAACGGTATCCAGAATCAAATGTGTTAAAATATTCTTAAAAAGCTTTTCTCAATATAAGCGCTTTATCAAAGTAATTTAATTTAATGTAATCTGATTAAATGAGAGTTAGGCTTGGTTTGAACCCCCGATAGTTTACTGTAGAACACTATGTTTTCGCGAGCATTTTGTATTTCTCTAATTTTCACAATTTAACCCTTTCAACACCACAGACCTGTCAATAGGCTTACAAAAAGTGTAGATCCAGATGAGCCGGCTCGTAACGAGCCATATCATCAGGATCTGCACTTTTTGCCAGTAATATTACAATTTTTAAAAAATAATTTACCCATTTTGATAAATGAACTGATCCAAATGTAATATTCTTATTAATTTAATTGGTCTAAAAATGTCATGGACCAGTCTATGGCAGTTACTTGGTGTTGAAAGAGTTAAGATTATCGCGAATACATGAATCTTGTGAATGATACTGTGTCCGAACTATAATGTATCGGGGGTTTCTCAACATGAGCAATTTGTGAAGTCATTATTTATTTAATCGTTTTATTGGGGGTTATAATTTAGGTGTTGCAGTAGCTAACAGAAATGCTACATTACAATAGTCAACATTGGGGACAACAAATAACATGTTCACGAAAACATAGTATTTTACAGAGGTTAAATCCGCTCATAAAGTATTTTACAGAAGTTAAATCTGCTCATAAAGTATTTTACAGAAATTGCATTTATTTAAAGTCAGATTTAGTTTAGACACTGGGTACCGGTAGATGTCAGGGTATATACCCGTGTGGCCGGGTACCGGTAGAGATCAGGGGATATACCCGTGTGGCCGGGTACCGGTAGATGTCAGGGTATATACCCGTGTGGCCGGGTACCGGTAGAGATCAGGGGATATACCCGTGTGGCCGGGTACCGGTAGATGTCAGGGTATATACCCGTGTGGCCGGGTACCGGTAGAGATCAGGGGATATACCCGTGTGGCCGGGTACCGGTAGATGTCAGGGTATATACCCGTGTGGCCGGGTACCGGTAGAGATCAGGGGATATACCCGTGTGGCCGGGTACCGGTAGATGTCAGGGTATATACCCGTGTGGCCGGGTACCGGTAGAGATCAGGGGATATACCCGTGTGGCCGGGTACCGGTAGATGTCAGGGTATATACCCGTGTGGCCGGGTACCGGTAGATGTCAGGGTATATACCCGTGTGGCCGGGTACCGGTAGATGTCAGGGTATATACCCGTGTGGCCGGGTACCGGTAGATGTCAGGGTATATACCCGTGTGGCCGGGTACCGGTAGAGGTCAGGGGATATACCCATGTGGCCGGGTACCGGTAGAGGTCAGGGGATATACCCGGGTACCGGTAGAGGTCAGGGGATATACCTGTGTGGCCTTGTACCGGTAGAGGTCAGGGGATATTAAATTTTGTTTGTTTTAGTGATTGATCAAGGAGAAGCATTATTATCACGATTGATAAAATTAAGCTTTCTATGTTCATGAGTGAAATCTTATTCGAATCATGTCATTAAATGGAGTTATTTAATAAATGTCGACAAAATATGGTTAAAAGCCTTTAAATGTATCCAGGATTTTGTGCAACTTACAGTCAACCCTGTCTTAAGCAGCCAGCCAAGGGAATCATAGAAAGTGGCTGCTTAGCACATGGGCCTGCTTAATAGAAGTCAAATTTAAAACCAAAGTACATATTGGGAATCTGAACACTGGCTGCTTAATGCATGTTGGCTGCTTAACAGAGGTGACCACTAACACTGGCTGCTTAACAGAGGTGACCACTAACACTGGCTGCTTAACAGAGGTGACCACTAACTCTGGCTGCTTAATGCAGGTTGGCTGCTTAACAAAGGTGACCGCTAACACTGGCTGCTTAATTCAGGTTGGATGCTTAACAAAGGTGACCACTAACACTGGCTGCTTAATGCAGGTTGGCTGCTTAACAGAGGTGACCACTAACACTGGCTGCTTAATGCAGATTGGCTGCTTAACAGAGGTGACCACTAACACTGGCTGCTTAATGCACGTTGGCTGCTTAATAGAGGTGACCACTAACACTGGCTGCTTAATGCACATTGGCTGCTTAACAGAGGTGACCACTAACACTGGCTGCTTAATGCACGTTGGCTGCTTAACAGAGGTGACCACTAACACTGGCTGCTTAATGCAGATTGGCTGCTTAACAGAGGTGACCACTAACACTGGCTGCTTAATGCATGTTGGCTGCTTAACAGAGGTGACCACTAACACTGGCTGCTTAATGCACGTTGGCTGCTTAACAGAGGTGACCACTAACACTGGCTGCTTAACAGAGGTGACCACTAACACTGGCTGCTTAATGCAGATTGGCTGCTTAACAGAGGTGACCACTAACACTGGCTGCTTAATGCAGATTGGCTGCTTAACAGAGGTGACCACTAACACAGTTGCTAAAAGCTTGTTTTGGAATCGTTGTATAACAAATAAAGTTTATAAATATTATTTATATACACAGCATTATGACGTCACAAAAGCTTACCGGTATTAGTCAGGCAGTATTCCACCATTACATGGAAACCTATGTCTGAATTTTGTCTGCACCAATTCTATCTCCAATTGACAAAAACTTGGAGCCAACTAAGAGCCAATTAAGGTAACTAAATTTTGGCTTGGGAAAATGATATTTTACGGTGCGCGGTATACACCAGAACCAAGTTTTTCACCGATTTTCGTGCCAAAAAGTGGGTGCGCGTTATACATGATAGCGCGTTATACATCGGTAAATACGGCAGTTGACAGATAAATATATGACAAAATATGTCGCGCCCAAAAATAAAAGTGCCGCCAAATAGTTTTGCCAAGTCTTAAAATTTAGCGCCAGTATTTGTTTTTTGTCGCAGGTGACCGACAGCTGGAACCCTGCATTATTATGCATGTTTTATTGTCTGTACACAGGGGGAAGTTCACAGTTTGACGGATGTAGAGAAGTTACTGCTGTATTTGAAGCTCCCCACTGGACTCGTGCAGGACGACCAGAACAGGCTGTAAGTACCAAAGGAGCATTTAGAGTTGTAGACCTTTCAAGTCGGGGCTTGAACCCATTAACATGCTCAAGTCAGGGCTTGAACCCATTAACATGCTCAAGTCGGGGCTTGAACCCATTAACATGCTTAAGTCTGGACTTGATTAGAGCTGTTATGATTGTGTCGTTAAACTAGAGATTTAAATTGCCTCTTCTCTCCCTCGTGGCGATGGATTCCATCGGGAATGAGGTCTCAAGAGTGATAACTATAAGTTGTAAGAATATGTTTCGCAATCGAGGTAATATAAATTTGTATAAACTAAGTCGGGGCTTGAACCCATGGTTACCTGATTTCCAATGCATGGAGCCGGGCACCAAGACCTTTTATAATTTTAACTATAAACAATAAATGTGTCTCCTGGCGTAGAAAATAATCAGATTTATAGTGAGAGGGAGAGAGAAGAGGCAACGTGGAATTTAAATGCCTTGCCTAATGGCACAATCATAACGGCTCCAGCGCGGCTCAAACTCCGGACCTTTCGCACCTGAAGTGACCATGCATCGACTGCGCTATCACGACTTCCAAAGGTCTCTTGTAACCCATTGAAGCTTGAACCCGACATGTAGCCTTCCATGTGCCTAGATGTGCTACTTAGTACCTACCTGCCCGGTGTATAGCACCGATACATGATACCTCGGTTTATAGTTCCATCTGCCCGATGTATAGCACCGATACATGATACCTCGGTTTATAGTTACATCTGCCCGATGTATAGCACCGATACATGATACCTCGGTTTATAGTTACATCTGCCCGATGTATAGCACCGATAC
>CM026388.1:52810026-52839253 GCA_014843695.1 Archivesica marissinica | reverse complement strand
TGTTGCATGGCAAACCATCTTGGTTGGGTACTTAATGCTGTGCTAAATCTGCAAATACAATCAGGTCTGTTGCATGGCAAACCATCTTGGTTGGGTACTTAATGCTGTGCTAAATCTGCAAATACAATCAGGTCTGTTGCATGGCAAACCATCTTGGTTGGGTACTTAATGCTGTGCTAAATCTGCAAATACAATCAGGTCTGTTGAATGGCAAACCATCTTGGTTGGGTACTTAATGCTGTGCTAAATCTGCAAATACAATCAGGTCTGTTGAATGGCAAACCATCTTGGTTGGGTACTTAATGCTGTGCTAAATCTGCAAATACAATCAGGTCTGTTGAATGGCAAACCATTGCCATGGCAACCGCTGGAGCCGCTACGATTGTGCGCCTAGGCAAGCATTTAAATCCCACATTGCCTCTTCGAGTTTGAACCCTACCAGAACCGCAGTGGTGGAGTCCTTAGGCAAACTCCTAAATCCACATTGGCTCTCTCCATCATATCTCTCAAGACCTCATTCCTTGTAATCCATCGCCATGAGGTATCGAAAGCGATTAATATAAGTTGTAAGAACTTGTTTCGCAATCGAGCTAAAATAACTTTGTATAGTGTAATGGCAACCAATCTTGGTTGGGAATATAAAGCCATATTAAACCTGTAAAAACAAGAAAATACAGGATATACACTTGAGCTGTAAAACATTAAGTTGCATCTATAAGATTAGCACAGTGGTTAGGTCGCTCGCTTCTCACCAATACAACCCGGGTTCGATCCTCGGACCAGGAAGTATGTAAGATGGTACGGTGGTCGCCAGATCGGACAGGTGGGTTTTCTCCAGGTACTCACCAATACAACCCAGGTTCGATCCTCGGACCAGGAAGTATGTAAGATGGTATGGTGGTCGCCAGATCGGACAGGTGGGTTTTCTCCAGGTACTCACCAATACAACCCAGGTTCGATCCTCGCACCGGGAAGTATTTAAGATGGTACGGTGGTCGCCAGATCGGACAGGTGGGTTTTCTCCCACATGAATGACAACATTTACGCTTCCATCCGCGCCAACGAGAGTGATTAATATAAGTTGCATCTGTACGTCATAGTAAATAGTCCCTGATAATCAAATAACTTCACGTTAATAATCAAATAACTTCACGTTAATAATCAAATAACTTCACGTTAATAATCGACACAATATGTTTAATCACAACATCTTGCTAGTGCATATTTAGCATTTTTATCTATCTAAGCAGTTGATTGTCAACAAATAAAGAATGTACACAAACAACATGTATATGTCGAATGTGTGTCGATGTCATGCTGCGCCCGAGCAGAATCTATACAGGTGTTATTACACATGTGTACATATAAGAAAATATGTGATGGCTGTATTATATTAAAAAACAAAGTTAAGTGATAAATTGAAATCTTACAATCATTTGTCTCACCGACTTCTGTGGCAAAGTTTCGTGAACCAACAAAATATAAAATCTACTTGCCTGAAATACAACCGTACCCACTCAAAGCCACCCCACCCATCAAACCAACCCCACAAGCTCATAGCCACCCTGCACACACGAAAAAACATCACCCGCACGTGAAACCAACCCTGTCCGCTGGAAGCCACCCGCCCAGGCGCCAGGCTAGTGGGTAACCCCACCCAGGTGCAAGGCTAGTGGATAACCCCGCCCAGGCGCCAGGCTAGTGGGTAACCCCACCCAGGTGCAATGCTAGTGGGTAACCCCGCCCAGGTGCCAGGCTAGTGGGTAACCCCGCTCAGGCGTCAGGCTAGTGGGTAACCCCAGCCAGGTGCAAGGCTAGTGGATAACCCCGCCCAGGTGCCAGGCTAGTGGGTAACCCCACCCAGGTGCAAGGCTAGTGGGTAACCCCGCCCAGGCTAGTGGGTAACCCCGCCCAGGCGTCAGGCTAGTGGGTAACCCCGCCCAGGCGCCAGGCTAGTGGGTAACCCCGCCCAGGCGTCAGGCTAGTGGGTAACCCCGCCCAGGCGTCAGGCTAGTGGGTAACCCCGCCCAGGCGTCAGGCTAGTGGATAACATCCCGCCCCTCAAACCCACACTGCCAACTCGAAGCCGCCTGTTCATACCTCATGTCCCTAAAGAGGCCAAGTAAAAATATTGAAGCCCCGAGCATCCAGCACGCCATGTATCTACTGTGACAGATCTGAGACAATCCTTTACTTCTGTACTCCCACCTCGCTATCTGTAAATATATATACATACTGTGTACTCCCACCTCACTATCTGTAAATATACATAGTGTGTACTCCCACCTCGCTATCTGTAAATATACATAGTGTGTACTCCCACCTCACTATCTGTAAATATATATACATAGTGTGTACTCCCACCTTGCTATCTGTAAATATACATAGTGTGTACTCCCACCTCACTATCTGTAAATATACATAGTGTGTACTCCCACCTCACTATCTGTAAATATACATAGTATGTACTCCCACCTCGCTATCTGTAAATATATATACATAGTGTGTACTCCCACCTCACTATCTGTAAATATACATAGTGTGTACTCCACCTCACTATCTGTAAATATACATAGTGTGTACTCCCACCTCACTATCTGTAAATATACATAGTGTGTACTCCCACCTCACTATCTGTAAATATACATAGTGTGTACTCCCACCTCACTATCTGTAAATATACATAGTGTGTACTCCCACCTCACTATCTGTAAATATACATAGTGTGTACTCCCACCTCACTATCTGTAAATATACATAGTGTGTACTCCCACCTCACTATCTGTAAATATACATAGTGTGTACTCCCACCTCACTATCTGTAAATATATATACATAGTGTGTACTCCCACCTCGCTATCTGTAAATATACATAGTGTGTACTCCCACCTCACTATCTGTAAATATACATAGTGTGTACTCCCACCTCACTATCTGTAATATACATAGTGTGTACTCCCACCTCGCTATCTGTAAATATATATACATAGTGTGTACTCCCACCTCACTATCTGTAATATACATAGTGTGTACTCCCACCTCACTATCTGTAAATATATACATAGTGTGTACTCCCACCTCACTATCTATAAATATACATAGTGTGTACTCCCACCTCACTATCTATAAATATATATACATATTGTGTACTCCCACCTCGCTATCTGTAAATATACATAGTGTGTACTCCCACCTCACTATCTGTGAATATACACAGTGTGTACTCCCACCTCACAATCTGTAAATATACATAGTGTGTACTCCCACCTCACTATCTGTAAATATACATAGTGTGTACTCCCACCTCACTATCTGTAAATATACATAGTGTGTACTCCCACCTCACTATCTGTAAATATACATAGTGTATACTCCCACCTCACTATCTGTAAATATACATAGTGTGTACTCCCACTTCACTATCTGTAAATATACATAGTGTGTACTCCCACCTCACTATCTGTAAATATACACAGTGTGTACTCCCACCTCACTATCTGTAAATATACATAGTGTGTACTCCCACCTCACTATCTGTAAATATACATAGTGTGTACTCCCACCTCACTATCTGTAAATATATATACATAGTGTGTACTCCCACCTCGCTATCTGTAAATATATATACATAGTGTGTACTCCCACCTCGCTATCTGTAAATATACATAGTGTGTACTCCCACCTCGCTATCTGTAAATATACATACATAGTGTGTACTCCCACCTCGCTATCTGTAAATATATATACATAGTGTGTACTCCCACCTCACTATCTGTAAATATATATACATAGTGTGTACTCCCACCTCACTATCTGTAAATATACATACATAGTGTGTACTCCCACCTCACTATCTTATAAATATATATACATAGTGTGTACTCCCACCTCACTATCTGTAAATATACATAGTGTGTACTCCCACCTCGCTATCTGTAAATATACACAGTGTGTACTCCCACCTCACTATCTGTAAATATACATAGTGTGTACTCCCACCTCGCTATCTGTAAATATATATACATAGTGTGTACTCCCACCTCACTATCTGTAAATATACATAGTGTGTACTCCCACCTCGCTATCTGTAAATATACATAGTGTGTACTCCCACCTCGCTATCTGTAAATATACATACATAGTGTGTACTCCCACCTCACTATCTGTAAATATACATAGTGTGTACTCCCACCTCGCTATCTGTAAATATACATAGTGTGTACTCCCACCTGCTATCTGTAAATATACATAGTGTGTACTCCCACCTCGCTATCTGTAAATATACATAGTGTGTACTCCCACCTCACTATCTGTAAATATACATAGTGTGTACTCCCACCTCGCTATCTGTAAATATACATAGTGTGTACTCCCACCTCGCTATCTGTAAATATACATAGTGTGTACTCCCACCTCACTATCTGTAAATATACATAGTGTGTACTCCCACCTCACTATCTGTAAATATACATAGTGTGTACTCCCACCTCACTATCTGTAAATATACATAGTGTGTACTCCCACCTCACTATCTGTAAATATACATAGTGTGTACTCCCACCTCACTATCTGTAAATATACATAGTGTGTACTCCCACCTCGCTATCTGTAAATATACATAGTGTGTACTCCCACCTCGCTATCTGTAAATATACACAGTGTGTACTCCCACCTCACTATCTGTAAATATACATAGTGTGTACTCCCACCTCGCTATCTGTAAATATACATAGTGTGTACTCCCACCTCACTATCTGTAAATATACATAGTGTGTACTCCCACCTCACTATCTGTAAATATACATAGTGTGTACTCCCACCTCACTATCTGTAAATATATATACATAGTGTGTACTCCCACCTCACTATCTGTAAATATATATACATAGTGTGTACTCCCACCTCGCTATCTGTAAATATATATACATAGTGTGTACTCCCACCTCACTATCTGTAAATATATATACATAGTGTGTACTCCCACCTCGCTATCTGTAAATATACATACATAGTGTGTACTCCCACCTCACTATCTGTAAATATATATACATAGTGTGTACTCCCACCTCACTATCTGTAAATATATATACATAGTGTGTACTCCCACCTCACTATCAATAAATATACATAGTGTGTACTCCCACCTCACTATCTGTAAATATATATACATAGTGTGTACTCCCACCTCGCTATCTGTAAATATACATAGTGTGTACTCCCACCTCACTATCTGTAAATATACATAGTGTGTACTCCCACCTCACTATCTGTAAATATACATAGTGTGTACTCCCACCTCGCTATCTGTAAATATACATAGTGTGTACTCCCACCTCACTATCTGTAAATATACATAGTGTGTACTCCCACCTCACTATCTGTAAATATACATAGTGTGTACTCCCACCTCACTATCTGTAAATATACATAGTGTGTACTCCCACCTCACTATCTGTAAATATATATACATAGTGTGTACTCCCACCTCACTATCTGTAAATATACATAGTGTGTACTCCCACCTCACTATCTGTAAATATATATACATAGTGTGTACTCCCACCTCACTATCTGTAAATATATATACATAGTGTGTACTCCCACCTCACTATCTGTAAATATACATAGTGTGTACTCCCACCTCACTATCTGTAAATATATATACATAGTGTGTACTCCCACCTCACTATCTGTAATATATACATAGTGTGTACTCCCACCTCACTATCTGTAAATATATATACATAGTGTGTACTCCCACCTCACTATCTGTAATATATATACATAGTGTGTACTCCCACCTCGCTATCTGTAAATATACATAGTGTGTACTCCCACCTCACTATCTGTAAATATATATACATAGTGTGTACTCCCACCTCACTATCTGTAAATATATATACATAGTGTGTACTCCCACCTCACTATCTGTAAATATATATACATAGTGTGTACTCCCACCTCACTATCTGTAAATATACATAGTGTGTACTCCCACCTCACTATCTGTAAATATATATACATAGTGTGTACTCCCACCTCACTATCTGTAAATATATATACATAGTGTGTACTCCCACCTCACTATCTGTAAATATACATAGTGTGTACTCCCACCTCGCTATCTGTAAATATACATAGTGTGTACTCCCACCTCACTATCTGTAAATATATATACATAGTGTGTACTCCCACCTCACTATCTGTAAATATACATAGTGTGTACTCCCACCTCACTATCTGTAAATATACATAGTGTGTACTCCCACCTCACTATCTGTAAATATACATAGTGTGTACTCCCACCTCGCTATCTGTAAATATATATACATAGTGTGTACTCCCACCTCACTATCTGTAAATATACATAGTGTGTACTCCCACCTCGCTATCTGTAAATATACATAGTGTGTACTCCCACCTCGCTATCTGTAAATATATATACATAGTGTGTACTCCCACCTCGCTATCTGTAAATATACATAGTGTGTACTCCCACCTCACTATCTGTAAATATACATAGTGTGTACTCCCACCTCACTATCTGTAAATATATATACATAGTGTGTACTCCCACCTCACTATCTGTAAATATATATACATAGTGTGTACTCCCACCTCGCTATCTGTAAATATATATACATAGTGTGTACTCCCACCTCACTATCTGTAAATATATATACATAGTGTGTACTCCCACCTCGCTATCTGTAAATATACATACATAGTGTGTACTCCCACCTCACTATCTGTAAATATATATACATAGTGTGTACTCCCACCTCACTATCTGTAAATATATATACATAGTGTGTACTCCCACCTCACTATCTGTAAATATACATAGTGTGTACTCCCACCTCACTATCTATAAATATATATACATATTGTGTACTCCCACCTCGCTATCTGTAAATATACATAGTGTGTACTCCCACCTCACTATCTGTAAATATACATAGTGTGTACTCCCACCTCACTATCTGTAAATATTCATAGTGTGTACTCCCACCTCACTATCTGTAAATATACATAGTGTGTACTCCCACCTCACTATCTGTAAATATACATAGTGTATACTCCCACCTCACTATCTGTAAATATACATAGTGTGTACTCCCACTTCACTATCTGTAAATATACATAGTGTGTACTCCCACCTCACTATCTGTAAATATACACAGTGTGTACTCCCACCTCACTATCTGTAAATATACATAGTGTGTACTCCCACCTCACTATCTGTAAATATACATAGTGTGTACTCCCACCTCACTATCTGTAAATATATATACATAGTGTGTACTCCCACCTCGCTATCTGTAAATATACATAGTGTGTACTCCCACCTCACTATCTGTAAATATATATACATAGTGTGTACTCCCACCTCGCTATCTGTAAATATATATACATAGTGTGTACTCCCACCTCGCTATCTGTAAATATACATAGTGTGTACTCCCACCTCACTATCTGTAAATATATATACATAGTGTGTACTCCCACCTCGCTATCTGTATATATACATACATAGTGTGTACTCCCACCTCACTATCTGTAAATATATATACATAGTGTGTACTCCCACCTCACTATCTGTAAATATATATACATAGTGTGTACTCCCACCTCACTATCTGTAAATATATATACATAGTGTGTACTCCCACCTCACTATCTGTAAATATACATAGTGTGTACTCCCACCTCACTATCTGTAAATATATATACATAGTGTGTACTCCCACCTCACTATCTGTAAATATATATACATAGTGTGTACTCCCACCTCACTATCTGTAAATATATATACATAGTGTGTACTCCCACCTCACTATCTGTAAATATATATACATAGTGTGTACTCCCACCTCACTATCTGTAAATATACATAGTGTGTACTCCCACCTCACTATCTGTAAATATATATACATAGTGTGTACTCCCACCTCACTATCTGTAAATATATATACATAGTGTGTACTCCCACCTCGCTATCTGTAAATATATATACATAGTGTGTACTCCCACCTCACTATCTGTAAATATACATAGTGTGTACTCCCACCTCACTATCTGTAAATATATATACATAGTGTGTACTCCCACCTCACTATCTGTAAATATACATAGTGTGTACTCCCACCTCGCTATCTGTAAATATACATAGTGTGTACTCCCACCTCACTATCTTATAAATATATATACATAGTGTGTACTCCCACCTCACTATCTGTAAATATACATAGTGTGTACTCCCACCTCACTATCTGTAAATATATACATAGTGTGTACTCCCACCTCACTATCTGTAAATATACACAGTGTGTACTCCCACCTCACTATCTGTAAATATACATAGTGTGTACTCCCACCTCACTATCTGTAAATATACATAGTGTGTACTCCCACCTCACTATCTGTAAATATATATACATAGTGTGTACTCCCACCTCACTATCTGTAAATATACATAGTGTGTACTCCCACCTCGCTATCTGTAAATATACATAGTGTGTACTCCCACCTCGCTATCTGTAAATATACATACATAGTGTGTACTCCCACCTCGCTATCTGTAAATATATATACATAGTGTGTACTCCCACCTCACTATCTGTAAATATATATACATAGTGTGTACTCCCACCTCACTATCTGTAAATATACATACATAGTGTGTACTCCCACCTCACTATCTGTAAATATATATACATAGTGTGTACTCCCACCTCACTATCTGTAAATATACATAGTGTGTACTCCCACCTCACTATCTGTAAATATACATAGTGTGTACTCCCACCTCACTATCTGTAAATATACATAGTGTGTACTCCCACCTCACTATCTGTAAATATATATACATAGTGTGTACTCCCACCTCACTATCTGTAAATATACATAGTGTGTACTCCCACCTCACTATCTGTAAATATATATACATAGTGTGTACTCCCACCTCGCTATCTGTAAATATACATAGTGTGTACTCCCACCTCACTATCTGTAAATATATATACATAGTGTGTACTCCCACCTCACTATCTGTAAATATATATACATAGTGTGTACTCCCACCTCACTATCAATAAATATACATAGTGTGTACTCCCACCTCACTATCTGTAAATATATATACATAGTGTGTACTCCCACCTCGCTATCTGTAAATATACATAGTGTGTACTCCCACCTCACTATCTGTAAATATACATAGTGTGTACTCCCACCTCACTATCTGTAAATATACATAGTGTGTACTCCCACCTCACTATCTGTAAATATACATAGTGTGTACTCCCACCTCACTATCTGTAAATATACATAGTGTGTACTCCCACCTCACTATCTGTAAATATACATAGTGTGTACTCCCACCTCACTATCTGTAAATATATATACATAGTGTGTACTCCCACCTCACTATCTGTAAATATACATAGTGTGTACTCCCACCTCACTATCTGTAAATATTCATAGTGTGTACTCCCACCTCACTATCTGTAAATATACATAGTGTGTACTCCCACCTCACTATCTGTAAATATACATAGTGTGTACTCCCACCTCACTATCTGTAAATATACATAGTGTGTACTCCCACCTCGCTATCTGTAAATATACATAGTGTGTACTCCCACCTCACTATCTGTAAATATACATAGTGTGTACTCCCACCTCGCTATCTGTAAATATATATACATAGTGTGTACTCCCACCTCGCTATCTGTAAATATACATAGTGTGTACTCCCACCTCACTATCTGTAAATATATATACATAGTGTGTACTCCCACCTCGCTATCTGTATATATACATACATAGTGTGTACTCCCACCTCACTATCTGTAAATATATATACATAGTGTGTACTCCCACCTCGCTATCTGTAAATATATATACATAGTGTGTACTCCCACCTCACTATCTGTAATATATATACATAGTGTGTACTCCCACCTCACTATCTGTAAATATACATAGTGTGTACTCCCACCTCGCTATCTGTAAATATACATAGTGTGTACTCCCACCTCGCTATCTGTAAATATACATAGTGTGTACTCCCACCTCACTATCTGTAAATATACATAGTGTGTACTCCCACCTCACTATCTGTAAATATACATAGTGTGTACTCCCACCTCACTATCTGTAAATATACATAGTGTGTACTCCCACCTCACTATCTGTAAATATACATAGTGTGTACTCCCACCTCACTATCTGTAAATATATATACATAGTGTGTACTCCCACCTCACTATCTGTAAATATACATAGTGTGTACTCCCACCTCACTATCTGTAAATATATATACATAGTGTGTACTCCCACCTCACTATCTGTAAATATACATAGTGTGTACTCCCACCTCGCTATCTGTAAATATACATAGTGTGTACTCCCACCTCACTATCTGTAAATATACATAGTGTGTACTCCCACCTCACTATCTGTAAATATACATAGTGTGTACTCCCACCTCACTATCTGTAAATATATATGTGTACTCCCACCTCGCTATCTGTAAATATACATAGTGTGTACTCCCACCTCGCTATCTGTAAATATACATACATAGTGTGTACTCCCACCTCGCTATCTGTAAATATATATACATAGTGTGTACTCCCACCTCACTATCTGTAAATATATACATAGTGTGTACTCCCACCTCACTATCTGTAAATATACATACATAGTGTGTACTCCCACCTCACTATCTGTAAATATATATACATAGTGTGTACTCCCACCTCACTATCTGTAAATATACATACATAGTGTGTACTCCCACCTCACTATCTGTAAATATACATAGTGTGTACTCCCACCTCACTATCTGTGAATATATATACATAGTGTGTACTCCCACCTCACTATCTGTAAATATATATACATAGTGTGTACTCCCACCTTGCTATCTGTAAATATACATACATAGTGTGTACTCCCACCTCACTATCTGTAAATATATATACATAGTGTGTACTCCCACCTCACTATCTGTAAATATACATAGTGTGTACTCCCACCTCACTATCTGTAAATATACATAGTGTGTACTCCCACCTCACTATCTGTAAATATACATAGTGTGTACTCCCACCTCGCTATCTGTAAATATATATACATAGTGTGTACTCCCACCTCACTATCTGTAAATATATATACATAGTGTGTACTCCCACCTCACTATCTGTAAATATATATACATAGTGTGTACTCCCACCTCACTATCTGTAAATATATATACATAGTGTGTACTCCCACCTCACTATCTGTAAATATACATAGTGTGTACTCCCACCTCACTATCTGTAAATATACATAGTGTGTACTCCCACCTCGCTATCTGTAAATATACATAGTGTGTACTCCCACCTCGCTATCTGTAAATATACATAGTGTGTACTCCCACCTCGCTATCTGTAAATATATATACATAGTGTGTACTCCCACCTCACTATCTGTAAATATACATAGTGTGTACTCCCACCTCCTATCTGTAAATATACATAGTGTGTACTCCCACCTCGCTATCTGTAAATATATATACATAGTGTGTACTCCCACCTCGCTATCTGTAAATATACATAGTGTGTACTCCCACCTCACTATCTGTAAATATATATACATAGTGTGTACTCCCACCTCACTATCTGTAAATATACATAGTGTGTACTTCCACCTCACTATCTGTAAATATATATACATAGTGTGTACTCCCACCTCGCTATCTGTAAATATACATAGTGTGTACTCCCACCTCGCTATCTGTAAATATACATACATAGTGTGTACTCCCACCTAACTATCTGTAAATATACATAGTGTGTACTCCCACCTCACTATCTGTAAATATACATAGTGTGTACTCCCACCTCACTATCTGTAAATATACACAGTGTGTACTCCCACCTCACTATCTGTAAATATACATAGTTTGTACTCCCACCTCACTATCTGTAAATATATATACATAGTGTGTACTCCCACCTCGCTATCTGTAAATATACATAGTGTGTACTCCCACCTCACTATCTGTAAATATACATAGTGTGTACCCCCACCTCGCTATCTGTAAATATACATAGTGTGTACTCCCACCTCACTATCTGTAAATATACATAGTGTGTACTCCCACCTCACTATCTGTAAATATACATAGTGTGCACTCCCACCTCACTATCTGTAAATATACATAGTGTGTACTCCCACCTCACTATCTGTAAATATACATAGTGTGCACTCCCACCTCACTATCTGTAAATATACATAGTGTGTACTCCCACCTCACTATCTGTAAATATATATACATAGTGTGTACTCCCACCTCACTATCTGTAAATATATATACATAGTGTGTACTCCCACCTCACTATCTGTAAATATACATAGTGTGTACTCCCACCTCGCTATCTGTAAATATATATAATAGTGTGTACTCCCACCTCGCTATCTGTAAATATACATAGTGTGTACTCCCACCTCACTATCTGTAAATATACATAGTGTGTACTCCCACCTCACTATCTGTAAATATACATAGTGTGTACTCCCACCTCACTATCTGTAAATATAACATAGTGTGTACTCCCACCTCACTATCTGTAAATATACATAGTGTGTACTCCCACCTCACTATCTGTAAATATACATAGTGTGTACTCCCACCTCACTATCTGTAAATATACATAGTGTGTACTCCCACCTCACTATCTGTAAATATATATACATAGTGTGTACTCCCACCTCACTATCTGTAAATATATATACATAGTGTGTACTCCCACCTCACTATCTGTAAATATACATAGTGTGTACTCCCACCTCACTATCTGTAAATATACATAGTGTGTACTCCCACCTCACTATCTGTAAATATACATAGTGTGTACTCCCACCTCACTATCTGTAAATATACATAGTGTGTACTCCCACCTCGCTATCTGTAAATATACATAGTGTGTACTCCCACCTCGCTATCTGTAAATATATATACATAGTGTGTACTCCCACCTCGCTATCTACAATCAAATATACATTGGTGTGGAAGTCATAATAGCGCAGTGTTAGCGCTTTGGCTTCAGGTGCGAAAGGCCCTGGGTTGACGTCCAGCTGTAGCCATTATGATTGTGCCCTTAGGCAAGGCATTTAAGTTCCACATTGCCTTCTCTCTCCGAGAGGTTGTGAGTTCGAACTCTGCCAGAACCGCAGTGGTGGAGTCCTTAGGCAAACTCCTAAATCCACATTGACTCTCACCATCATCACGATGGGTTGCATCAGGAATGAGGTCTCGAGACGTGGTTGCATCAGGAATGAGGTCTCGAGACATGGTTGCATCGGAAATGAGGTCTCGAGACATGGTTGCATCAGGAATGAGGTCTCGAGACATGGTTGCATCGGGAATGAGGTCTCGAGACATGGTTGCATCGGGAATGAGGTCTCGAGACATGGTTGCATCGGTTTCTATGAATGGTAATTCTATCTAATGGTATTTTGGCTGTCCGATTAGTGCAGTGGTTATCGCACTCGTTTCTCACTAATGCGACCCGGGTTCGATTCTCAGACCGCAAGGTATGTGAGATTGTACGGTGGTTGCCAGATAAGACAGGTGGGTTTTCTCCGGTACTCCGGTTTTCTCCCACACACATGACCGCATTTATGCTTTCATCCACGCCAACGAGAGTGATTAATATAATTTGTTAAAACTTGCTTCACAAACGTTGTAAAATAAATAAGGTTTAAAAAAAACAAAATGGTATTTAAATCATGAACATGAAATGCTTGCACCACTCCCGATCACATTACATTGAATGCTTGCACCACTCCCGATCACATTACATTGAATGCTTGCACCACTCCCGATCACATTACATTGAATGCTTGCACCACTCCCGATCACATTACATTAAATGTTTGCATCACTCCCGATCACATTACTTTGAAAGCTTGCATCACTCCCGATCACATTACTTTGAATGCTTGCATCACTCCCGATCCCGATCACATTACTTTGAATGCTTGCATCACTCCCGATCCCGATCACATTACTTTGAATGCTTGCATCACTCCCGATCACATTACATTGAATGCTTGCATCACTCCTGATCGCGATCACATTACTTTGAATGTTTGCACCACTCCCGATCAAATTACTTTGAATGCTTGCATCACTCCTGATCGCGATCACATTACTTTGAATGTTTGCACCACTCCCGATCAAATTACTTTGAATGCTTGCATCACTCCTGATCACATTACTTTGAATGCTTGCACCACTCCTGATCACATCACATTGAATGCTTGCACACTCCCGATCACATTACTTTGAATGCTTGCATCACTCCCGATCATCACATTACTTTGAATGCTTGCACCACTCCCATCACATTACTTTGAATGCTTGCATCACTCCCGATCATCACATTACTTTGAATGCTTGCACCACTCCCGATCACATTACTTTGAATGCTTGCATCACTCCCGATCGTCACATTACTTTGAACGCTTGCACCACTCCCGATCACATCACATTGAATGCTTGCACCACTCCTGATCACATCACATTGAATGCTTGCACCACTCCCGATCACATTACTTTGAATGCTTGCATCACTCCTGATCGCGATCACATTACTTTGAACGCTTGCACCACTCCCGATCACATTACTTTGAACGCTTGCACCACTCCCGATCACATTACTTTGAATGCTTGCACCACTCCCGATCACATTTTGAATGCTTGCATCACTCCCGATCACATTACTTTGAATGCTTGCCCCACTCCTGATCACATTACTTTGAATGCTTGCATCACTCCTGATCACATTACATTGAATGCTTGCATCACTCCCGATCACATTACTTTGAATGCTTGCACCACTCCCGATCACATTACTTTGAATGCTTGCATCACTCCCGATCACATTACTTTGAACGCTTGCACCACTCCCGATCACATTACTTTGAATGCTTGCATCACTCCCGATCACATTACTTTGAACGCTTGCACCACTCCCGATCACATTACTTTGAATGCTTGCACCACTCCCGATCACATTACTGAATGCTTGCACCACTCCCGATCACATTATTGAATGCTTGCACCACTCCCGATCACATTACTTGAATGCTTGCACCACTCCCGATCACATTACTTGAATGCTTGCACCACTCCCGATCACATTACGAATGCTTGCACCACTCCCGATCACATTACTTTGAACGCTTGCATCATTCCTGATCACATTACTTTGAACGCTTGCATCACTCCCGATCACATTACTTTGAACGCTTGCATCATTCCTGATCACATTACTTTGAATGTTTGCATCATTCCTGATCACATTACTTTGAACGCTTGCATCACTCCCTATCACATTACTTTGAATGCTTGCATCACTCCCGATCGCGATCACATTACTTTGAATGTTTGCACCACTCCTGATCACATTACTTTGAATGCTTGCACCACTCCTGATCACATTACTTTGAAAGCTTGCATCACTCCCGATCCTGATCACATTACTTTGAATGTTCATTCCCTTAAATATAATTAAGCATATTCATTGCATATGTAAAATCTCCGCATATTTATTTCTATACAAACCAAATTCCAGTAGGCAGGATTAAACGCTATAGTTGCCATGGAAATCCAGAGATTCACATCTGTCCAGTCTATGTATATGTTTGGAATAGAAACCTGCAAAAGTAAAAAGTATAAAGTGGGATAAAATGTGTGCCTGGTAACTGATACCTAACCCTAATCATGCCTTGTAACCAAGGGATACAGTGTATGCCTGGTAACCGATACCTAACCCTAACCATGCCTTGTAACCGAGGGATACAGTGTCTGCCTGGTAACCGAGGGATAGAGTGCATGCCTGGTAACCGAGGGATACAGTGTATGCCTGGTAACCGAGGGATACAGTGTATGCCTGGTAACCGAGGGATACAGTGTATGCCTGGTAACTGAGAGATACAGTGTATACCTGGTAACCGAGGGATACAGTGTATGCCTGGTAACTGAGAGATACAGTGTATACCTGGTAACCGAGGGATACAGTGTCTGCCTGGTAACCGAGGGATACAGTGTCTGCCTGGTAACCAATACCTAACCCTAGCACTGCCTGGTAACCGAGGGATACAGTGTCTGCCTGGTAACCAATACCTAACCCTAGCCCTGCCTGGTAACCGAGTGATACAGTGTATGCCTGGTAACCAATACCTAACCCTGCCTGGTAACCAAGGGATACAGTGTCTGCCTGGTAACAAATACCTAACCTAACCCTGGTATAAGTGCAGTGACCAAGTATTTAACCCTGGTATACGTGCAATGACCAAGTATTTAACCCTGGTATACGTGCAATGACCAAGTATTTAACCCTGGTATACGTGCACAGGAGCCGGTCACAAGGTATCTAACCCTGGTATATGTGCACGGGAGCCGGACACAAGGTATCTAACCCTGGTATACGTGCACAGGAGCCGGTCTCAAGGTATCCAACCCTGGTATACGTGCACAGGAGCCGGTCACAAGGTATCTAACCCTGGTATACATGCACAGGAGCCAGTCACAAGGTATCTAACCCTGGTATACGTGCACAGGAGCCGGTCACAAGGTATCTAACCCTGGTATACATGCACAGGAGCCAGGCACAAGGTATCTAACCCTGGTATACATGCACAGGAGCCAGGCACAAGGTATCTAACCCTGGTATACATGCACGGGAGCCGGTCACAAGGTATCTAACCCTGGAATACATGCACAGGAGCCGGTCACAAGGTATCTAACCCTGGTATACATGCACAGGAGCCAGTCACAAGGTATCTAACCCTGGTATACGTGCACAGGAGCCGGTCACAAGGTATCTAACCCTGGTATACGTGCACAGTAGCCGGTCACAAGGTATCTAACCCTGGTATACATGCACAGGAGCCAGGCACAAGGTATCTAACCCTGGTATATATAACCGGATCATGCACAGGAGCCGGTCACAAGGTATCTAACCCTGGTATACATGCACAGGAGCCAGTCACAAGGTATCTAACCCTGGTATACGTGCACAGGAGCCGGTCACAAGGTATCTAACCCTGGTATACGTGCACAGTAGCCGGTCACAAGGTATCTAACCCTGGTATACATGCACAGGAGCCAGGCACAAGGTATCTAACCCTGGTATACGTGCACAGTAGCCGGTCACAAGGTATCTAACCCTGGTATACATGCACAGGAGCCGGTCACAAGGTATCTAACCCTGGTATACGTGCACAGTAGCCGGTCACAAGGTATCTAACCCTGGTATACATGCACAGGAGCCAGGCACAAGGTATCTAACCCTGGTATACATGCACAGGAGCCAGGCACAAGGTATCTAACCCTGGTATACATGCACAGGAGCCAGGCACAAGGTATCTAACCCTGGTATACAGGCACAGGAGCCAGGCACAAGGTATCTAACACTGGTATACATGCACAGGAGCCGGTCACAAGGTATCCAACACTGGTATACGTACACAGGAGCCGGTCACAAGGTATCTAACCCTGGTATACATGCAATGACCCAAGTATCCAACCCTGGTATACGTGCAATGACCAAGTATCCAACCCTGGTATACGTGCAATGACCAAGTATCCAACCCTGGTATACGTGCAATGACCAAGTATCCAACCCTGGTATACGTGCAATGACCAAGTATCCAACCCTGGTATACGTGCAATGACCAAGTATCCAACCCTGGTATACGTGCAATGACCAAGTATCCAACCCTGGTATACGTGCAATGACCAAGTATCCAACCCTGGTATATGTGCAATGACCAAGTATCCAACCCTGGTATACGTGCAATGACCAAGTATCCAACCCTGGTATACGTGCAATGACCAAGTATCCAACCCTGGTATACGTGCAATGACCAAGTATCCAACCCTGGTATACGTGCAATGACCAAGTATCCAACCCTGGTATACGTGCCATGACCGAGTATCCAACCCTGGTATCCAACAAGATAGACATGCAATCGAACCAGGTGCCCCTCGATTCCATATCTGACGCTATACACCTGGACCACGGACTCTACACAAATTGACATGGTATTGGGATTGTGGAATTAAGGTGTTCCATGATAGTAATCTACTGCTACAAGGTCTATTCATATTTTGAAAACAATTTTTGGTTATATGCACAGCATCGTAGTTGTGAACCTGCTAGGGGGGTCTGGGGGCATGCACAATTTTTTTGAAATCTAGACGTCCTGTGGTCCATTCTAGGCTATTTCCAGTACTATTTTCGAAGTAATTATTAACACATAATTTGGAGACCGGGTAAGGCCTCGAGTTTTACTGCATATTTCAAGCCTAGGCATGCGCCTGGAGGCATACACAGCCAATATTTCTCGACCGATGCTGGTACAAAATGCTGGTAGGTCTCCTGTTTAGCAAAACTCCTGGGGAAATTGTCAACACATGTGTGGCGTCCGTTGCCCAGTGTCGGATTTGAAATTAAACTGTCCTGGGTTTGGTACTCGGTCAGTCCATGTATGTAGTGTCATTGAGCAAGGAACCTCACACACATTGCTTAGTACTGGTTAACAGCTTAGGTCGGATAAGCTTGCCCAGGAAAACATGTATATGTCCCTGCAAGGGTTTGACATTAATGGAACATACATACATGTACACCTCACACACATTGCTTAGTACTGGTTAACCGCTTAGGTCGGATAAGCGTTCCCAGGAAAACATGTCTAGCCCCCCCCCCCCCCCTAGCTAGTCCAAATATTTAGACTTGAAAAATGTGACATTTTACTATCTAGACATTTTTCAAATAACATATCGAAAATAATTATGTAGAGCTCTTATATATATATAGAACTATGTTCCCGCCAGGGTTGGCAATTTCCCGGGAAATAACAGTATTTCCTGGGACGGCGGGAAATACCGGGAAATACTGGGAAATAAGAATTTGGATACCGGGAAATAAGAATTTGGATGATTTTGGTGGTAAATACGGGTATATATACCATACAATTTCTATTACCCGGTGTACTGATTGTAGTATCATGTGTGCAGGATGAAAATGAACTGCTTTTGAAGAATATGACGAAAAATACAGGCATTCATAGTGGCATTTACGCATTGCTTATAATCTTTATATAAATGTTGAGACTGTTCATTATTACTCTAATATACATTGTATACAAACACAGTGTAAGGAGTTTATACATACATTTATTGGAGGTATTTTAAATGTTTAATGTAGTAGGCAAAATGCAAATGTTTTTAGGATTATCCCTGAAATGTGTTCATAATATAGCTGTATTATTAAAATAATCAATTAGTTATTAAAGAAGTCAGAATCATAATTTGAGATGACCCACACTGTTTGTTTGTACACAATTTCAATTAGCAATGCCCAGTCAGGTGTTAAGGTGTGTTGTGGGACTTCAATTTCAAGGTACATGTAGGTGTGAGAGATGTCAGCCAATTAGACAAAGGTGTCCATACTCTATAGTCCTAATCTCACTGGAATACACTGTCAGAGCGGATAGTGGACAGTGGCTTCCATCTAACAGACAACCAGGTGTCTGTATTGCCTAAAAACAAAACAATACTATACTTGTCAAATTGAGTTTTACTCAACCTTGCATCATATAAGGCGACCCAAATCCATGGCTGAAGAAACATTCCAACAAGAAAAACGAAAAAATAAATGGAAAAAATAACAATAAAATAAAACAAAAAAAAACAATAAAACCCCAAAAAAACGGTTGTGGTTGCCAATGATGCCACCTGATGAGTACCCCTGGCAGGGACGAAACAGTTTAAACACTTATAGAGTGGTAGCAATGCATAAAAATGAGCAAAAAACGTGTTTGGAAGACACATAATCTTATTTCCCGGTATTTCCCACTTCTGGGCTTATTTCCCGGGGCGGGAAATGCCGGGAAATGGTATTTCCCGCCCCCGGTATTTCCCGGCCAACCCTGGTTCCCGCAAGACATTAATGGAGTGTAGTGTATTCCAGTGTGGGTAGAACAATGGCCTGGCTAGCTCAGTTGGTAGAGCTGTCCGACTAGTGTTTGGGAGGTCGTGGGTTTGAGTCCCACATCAGGTCACTAATTTTTCCACCCTTTCTTTGGAGTGGGGTGCGGCTCCAGGAATTGGAGTGCGGCTCCTAGAAGAATAAAAGAGGGAAGTGTAGTGTATCCCGGCGTGGGTAGAACATCGACCTGGCTAGCTCAGTTGGTAGAGCTGTCCGACTAGTGTTCGGGAGGTCGTGGGTTTGAGTCCCACGTTGGGTCACTAACTGTTCTGATCTTTCTTTAGTTGTACAATGATTGGATCTATCTATCTATCTTCCTTTAATGTCGAACCCCTCGCGGGGATGTAGACATGTTGCGTGTCAAAAACCGCTAAGAAGTTAAGAGTATTTTAAAAGTATCATTTAATAAGGTATGAAAATAAGTTGTGGTAAAAGTTTAAAAGCAGCTCCGCAGAACAACTAGGGACTGGCATGTTCAATATGGCAAACTGCCGTATTGAATTGCTCTATGGTAGGGAGATGGACAATGTCAGGAGGGAGGTGGTTCCAATGATAGATTGTTCTTGGAAAGAAGGAGAACTTGTAGTAGTCTGTTGGTGCTGTAATTAACCTATAGCTTAAGGAATGGCAATGGCGAGTAGGACGGGAGAGGGGAACTAGGTAATTTTCAATGGGAATAGCAACAAGATCATTATGAATTTTATACATAAGGGATAACCTATTGTCAATACGCCGTTGATCTAGTCTGCATAGATTTAGGGAATGTAGCATGTCTGTAACACTAGAGGTACGATAGAAGTCAGCCTTTATCCAACGGGCTGCTCTTCGCTGGACACCTTCAATTTGGTCTATCAATGTTTGGGTATGGGGCGACCAGATCTCGGAGCCATATTCAAGCTGGGGTCTTACTAATGTCTGGTAAGCCATGGTCTTAAGAGGTTCAGATTTGACCTGGAGGTTTCTACGTAGAAATCCTAATGTTTGGTTTGCTTTCTTTGTTGACCTTTTTATGTGGGTGTCCCACGACAGGTTATTTGAGATATCCACGCCAAGGTATTTGGCTGAGGTGACCGACTCAAGTAGGACTCCATGGAGTTTATATTTGCTGGGAATAGGATGTTTCCTTCTGGTGACGTGGATAACTTGACATTTAGAGGGGTTAAATTCCATGTCCCACTCCAACTCCCACTCTTCTAATCTCTTAAGATCATTTTGGAGTGTGACCGATTCATTTGCAGATGTCAGTGATAGATATACTGCAGTATCATCTGCAATGATGCGGACTTTGGAACTGATGTTTTGTGGGAGGTCGTTTATGTAGGCTAGGAAAAGCAGGGGTCCAAGTACGGATCCCTGTGGGACTCCAGAGGACACCGGAATGGCCTCTGAGTCTGAACTAGTACCATTAAGGACAACTGATGGTGTGGATGATGGTGTGTGGAAGATGTAACAGTAAATTAATAACTTCATGACGTTGCACTAACTAAAATCACTAAAATGAATGTGTTGACGCTATGACGTCTCTCTGGGTACAAATCGCCATATAAATGGTACGTAAATATTGGGTACGAAACGTCCAAAATCGTACATTAAATCATATGATCAGAGTACGAAACGTCAGGGTACGAAATGACCTGCAGCCTTCAAAACCCGTGACCTGTGGTAGAAGTTGCACCGTTGTAGAACAGTTGCAGGTCCTTTTACGTCATCAATCTGTAAACTTACCTTTGAAAAATCCATTTCACTTAAACCACCACAACAATCCTTTGGCAAAGAAAATGGCATACACGTAAACAATGATTGATAAAAACAAACGATGAATGGAAAATTTTGACTTCGTCTGTTTCAAATCAACATCTAGACGCTTGAAGCTTATGTAAGCGCCCCAGAATATTTAGATCGAGACTGTATTAAAGTTATTAGTACAAATTGTGTCAGCATTGTAAATCATAAAATGGAAAGCAGTCTTTATTTGACATTTCCGCGGGGAAACTACAGATCCAAGATGAGTTTAGAGCTGTTAATGTAGTCTGCTGTAAATAGTCTGATGAAACTAGTCCACTGTAAATAGTCTGATGAAACTAGTCCACTGTAAATAGTCTGATGAAACTAGTCCACTGTAAATAGTCTGATGAAACTAGTCCACTGTAAATAGTCTGGTGAAACTAGTCCACTGTAAATAGTCTGGTGAAACTAGTCCACTGTAAATAGTCTGATGAAACTAGTCCACTGTAAATAGTCTGGTGAAACTAGTCCACTGTAAATAGTCTGGTGAAACTAGTCCACTGTAAATAGTCTGGTGAAACTAGTCCACTGTAAATAGTCTGGTGAAACTAGTCCACTGTAAATAGTCTGATGAACTAGTCCACTGTAAATAGTCTGATGAACTAGTCCACTGTAAATAGTCTGGTGAAACTAGTCCACTGTAAATAGTCTGATGAAACTAGTCCACTGTAAATAGTCTGATGAAACTAGTCCACTGTAAATAGTCCACTGTAAATAGTCTGATGAAACTAGTCCACTGTAAATAGTCTGATGAAACTAGTCCACTGTAAATAGTCTGATGAAACTAGTCCACTGTAAATAGTCTGATGAAACTAGTCCACTGTAAATAGTCTGATGAAACTAGTCCACTGTAAATAGTCTGATGAAACTAGTCCACTGTAAATAGTCTGATGAAACTAGTCCACTGTAAATAGTCTGGTGAAACTAGTCCACTGTAAATAGTCTGATGAAACTAGTCCACTGTAAATAGTCTGATGAAACTAGTCCACTGTAAATAGTCTGATGAAACTAGTCCACTGTAAATAGTCTGATGAAACTAGTCCACTGTAAATAGTCTGATGAAACTAGTCCACTGTAAATAGTCTGATGAAACTAGTCCACTGTAAATAGTCTGATGAAACTAGTCCACTGTAAATAGTCTGATGAAACTAGTCCACTGTAAATAGTCTGGTGAAACTAGTCCACTGTAAATAGTCTGATGAAACTAGTCCACTGTAAATAGTCTGATGAAACTAGTCCACTGTAAATAGTCTGATGAAACTAGTCACTGTAAATAGTCCACTGTAAATAGTCTGATGAAACTAGTCCACTGTAAATAGTCTGATGAAACTAGTCCACTGTAAATAGTCTGTGAAACTAGTCCACTGTAAATAGTCTGATGAAACTAGTCCACTGTAAATAGTCTGGTGAAACTAGTCCCTAATAGCTGTGAAACTAGTCCACTGTAAATAGTCTGAGAAACTAGTCCACTGTAAATAGTCTGGTGAAACTAGTCCACTGTAAATAGTCTGGTGAAACTAGTCCACTGTAAATAGTCTGATGAAACTAGTCCACGTAAATAGTCTGGTGAAACTAGTCCACTGTAAATAGTCTGGTGAAACTAGCCACTGTAAATAGTCTGGTGAAATTCCTGAAAACTAGTCCACTGTAATAGTCTGTGAAACTAGTCCACGTAAATAGTCGATGAAACTAGTCCACTGTAAATAGTCTGATGAAACTAGTCCACTGTAAATAGTCTGGTGAAACTAGTCCACTGTAAATAGTCTGGTGAAACTAGTCCACTGTAAATAGTCTGATGAACTAGTCCACTGTAAATAGTCTGATGAACTAGTCCACTGTAAATAGTCTGGTGAAACTAGTCCACTGTAAATAGTCTGATGAAACTAGTCCACTGTAAATAGTCTGATGAAACTAGTCCACTGTAAATAGTCCTGTAAATAGTCTGATGAAACTAGTCCACTGTAAATAGTCTGGTGAAACTAGTCCACTGTAAATAGTCTGGTGAAACTAGTCCACTGTAAATAGTCTGGTGAAACTAGTCCACTGTAAATAGTCTGATGAACTAGTCCACTGTAAATAGTCTGATGAACTAGTCCACTGTAAATAGTCTGGTGAAACTAGTCCACTGTAAATAGTCTGATGAAACTAGTCCACTGTAAATAGTCTGATGAAACTAGTCCACTGTAAATAGTCCACTGTAAATAGTCTGATGAAACTAGTCCACTGTAAATAGTCTGGTGAAACTAGTCCACTGTAAATAGTCTGGTGAAACTAGTCCACTGTAAATAGTCTGATGAAACTAGTCCACTGTAAATAGTCTGATGAACTAGTCCACTGTAAATAGTTGATGAAACTAGTCCACTGTAAATAGTGGTAAACTAGTCACTGTAAATAGTTGGTGAAACTAGTCCACTGTAAATAGTCTGATAAACTAGTCCACGTAATAGTCTGATGAAACTAGTCCACTGTAAATAGTCTGGTGAAACTAGTCCACTGTAAATAGTCTGGTGAAACTAGTCCACTGTAAATAGTCTGAAAACTAGTCCACTGTAAATAGTCTGTGAAACTAGTCCACTGTAAATAGTCTGGTGAAACTAGTCCACTGTAAATAGTCTGGTGAAACTAGTCCACTGTAAATAGTCTGGTGAAACTAGTCCACTGTAAATAGTCTGATGAACTAGTCCACTGTAAATAGTCTGATGAACTAGTCCACTGTAAATAGTCTGGTGAAACTAGTCCACTGTAAATAGTCTGGTGAAACTAGTCACTGTAAATAGTCCACTGTAAATAGTCTGGTGAAACTAGTCCACTGTAAATAGTCTGATGAAACTAGTCCACTGTAAATAGTCCACTGTAAATAGTCTGGTGAAACTAGTCCACTGTAAATAGTCTGGTGAAACTAGTCCACTGTAAATAGTCTGATGAAACTAGTCCACTGTAAATAGTCTGGTGAAACTAGTCACTGTAAATAGTCCACTGTAAATAGTCTGGTGAAACTAGTCCACTGTAAATAGTCTGATGAAACTAGTCCACTGTAAATAGTCTGGTGAAACTAGTCCACTGTAAATAGTCTGATGAAACTAGTCCACTGTAAATAGTCTGATGAAACTAGTCCACTGTAAATAGTCTGGTGAAACTAGTCCACTGTAAATAGTCTGGTGAAACTAGTCCACTGTAAATAGTCTGGTGAAACTAGTCCACTGTAAATAGTCTGGTGAAACTAGTCCACTGTAAATAGTCTGGTGAAACTAGTCCACTGTAAATAGTCTGGTGAAACTAGTCCACTGTAAATAGTCTGATGAAACTAGTCCACTGTAAATAGTCTGATGAAACTAGTCCACTGTAAATAGTCTGGTGAAACTAGTCCACTGTAAATAGTCTGGTGAAACTAGTCCACTGTAAATAGTCTGATGAAACTAGTCCACTGTAAATAGTCTGATGAAACTAGTCCACTGTAAATAGTCTGGTGAAACTAGTCCACTGTAAATAGTCTGGTGAAACTAGTCCACTGTAAATAGTCTGATGAAACTAGTCCACTGTAAATAGTCTGATGAAACTAGTCCACTGTAAATAGTCTGGTGAAACTAGTCCACTGTAAATAGTCTGGTGAAACTAGTCCACTGTAAATAGTCTGATGAAACTAGTCCACTGTAAATAGTCTGATGAAACTAGTCCACTGTAAATAGTCTGGTGAAACTAGTCCACTGTAAATAGTCTGGTGAAACTAGTCCACTGTAAATAGTCTGGTGAAACTAGTCCACTGTAAATAGTCTGATGAACTAGTCCACTGTAAATAGTCTGATGAACTAGTCCACTGTAAATAGTCTGGTGAAACTAGTCCACTGTAAATAGTCTGATGAAACTAGTCCACTGTAAATAGTCTGATGAAACTAGTCCACTGTAAATAGTCCCTGTAAATAGTCTGATGAAACTAGTCCACTGTAAATAGTCTGGTGAAACTAGTCCACTGTAAATAGTCTGATGAAACTAGTCCACTGTAAATAGTCTGATGAACTAGTCCACTGTAAATAGTCTGATGAAACTAGTCCACTGTAAATAGTCTGATGAAACTAGTCACTGTAAATAGTCCACTGTAAATAGTCTGATGAAACTAGTCCACTGTAAATAGTCTGATGAAACAGTCAGTAATAGTCCACTGTAAATAGTCTGATGAAACTAGTCCACTGTAAATAGTCTGATGAAACTAGTCCACTGTAAATAGTCTGATGAAACTAGTCCACTGTAAATAGTCTGATGAAACTAGTCCACTGTAAATAGTCTGGTGAAACTAGTCCACTGTAAATAGTCTGGTGAAACTAGTCCACTGTAAATAGTCTGATGAAACTAGTCCACTGTAAATAGTCTGATGAAACTAGTCCACTGTAAATAGTCTGGTGAAACTAGTCCATTGTAAATAGTCCACTGTAAATAGTCTGGTGAAACTAGTCCACTGTAAATAGTCTGGTGAAACTAGTCCACTGTAAATAGTCTGATGAAACTAGTCCACTGTAAATAGTCTGATGAAACTAGTCCACTGTAAATAGTCTGTGAAACTAGTCCACTGTAAATAGTCTGATGAAACTAGTCCACTGTAAATAGTCTGATGAAACTAGTCCACTGTAAATAGTCTGATGAAACTAGTCCACTGTAAATAGTCTGATGAAACTAGTCCACTGTAAATAGTCTGGTGAAACCACTGTAAATAGTCTGGTGAAACTAGTCCACTGTAAATAGTCTGATGAAACTAGTCCACTGTAAATAGTCTGATGAAACTAGTCCACTGTAAATAGTCTGGTGAAACTAGTCCATGTAAATAGTCCCTGTAAATAGTCTGGTGAAACTAGTCCACTGTAAATAGTCTGATGAAACTAGTCCACTGTAAATAGTCTGATGAAACTAGTCCACTGTAAATAGTCTGGTGAAACTAGTCCACTGTAAATAGTCCACTGTAAATAGTCTGGTGAAACTAGTCCACTGTAAATAGTCTGATGAAACTAGTCCACTGTAAATAGTCTGATGAAACTAGTCCACTGTAAATAGTCTGATGAAACTAGTCCACTGTAAATAGTCTGATGAAACTAGTCCACTGTAAATAGTCTGATGAAACTAGTCCACTGTAAATAGTCTGATGAAACTAGTCCACTGTAAATAGTCTGAAACAGTCCACTGTAAATAGTCTGGTGAAACTAGTCCACTGTAAATAGTCTGATGAAACTAGTCCACTGTAATAGTCCACTGTAAATAGTCTGATGAAACTAGTCCACTGTAAATAGTCTGGTGAAACTAGTCCACTGTAAATAGTCTGATGAAACTAGTCCACTGTAAATAGTCTGATGAAACTAGTCACTGTAATAGTCCACTGTAAATAGTCTGATGAAACTAGTCCACTGTAAATAGTCTGGTGAAACTAGTCCACTGTAAATAGTCTGGTGAAACTAGTCCACTGTAAATAGTCCACTGTAAATAGTTGATGAAACTAGTCCACTGTAAATAGTCTGATGAAACTAGTCCACTGTAAATAGTCTGATGAAACTAGTCCACTGTAAATAGTCTGGTGAAACTAGTCCACTGTAAATAGTCTGGTGAAACTAGTCCACTGTAAATAGTCTGATGAAACTAGTCCACTGTAAATAGTCTGATGAAACTAGTCCACTGTAAATAGTCTGGTGAAACTAGTCCACTGTAAATAGTCTGATGAAACTAGTCCACTGTAAATAGTCTGATGAAACTAGTCCACTGTAAATAGTCTGGTGAAACTAGTCCACTGTAAATAGTCTGGTGAAACTAGTCCACTGTAAATAGTCTGATGAAACTAGTCCACTGTAAATAGTCTGATGAAACTAGTCCACTGTAAATAGTCTGATGAAACTAGTCCACTGTAAATAGTCTGGTGAAACTAGTCCACTGTAAATAGTCTGATGAAACTAGTCCACTGTAAATAGTCTGATGAAACTAGTCCACTGTAAATAGTCTGATGAAACTAGTCCACTGTAAATAGTCTGATGAAACTAGTCCACGTAAATAGTCCACTGTAAATAGTCTGATGAAACTAGTCCACTGTAAATAGTCTGATGAAACTAGTCCACTGTAAATAGTCCCTGTAAATAGTCTGATGAAACTAGTCCACTGTAAATAGTCTGATGAAACTAGTCCACTGTAAATAGTCTGATGAAACTAGTCCACTGTAAATAGTCTGATGAAACTAGTCCACTGTAAATAGTCTGATGAAACTAGTCCACTGTAAATAGTCTGGTGAAACTAGTCCACTGTAAATAGTCTGATGAAACTAGTCCACTGTAAATAGTCTGATGAAACTAGTCCACTGTAAATAGTCTGGTGAAACTAGTCCACTGTAAATAGTCTGGTGAAACTAGTCCACTGTAAATAGTCCACTGTAAATAGTCTGGTGAAACTAGTCCACTGTAAATAGTCTGATGAAACTAGTCCACTGTAAATAGTCCACTGTAAATAGTCTGATGAAACTAGTCCACTGTAAATAGTCTGATGAAACTAGTCCACTGTAAATAGTCTGATGAAACTAGTCCACTGTAAATAGTCTGATGAAACTAGTCACTGTAAATAGTCCACTGTAAATAGTCTGATGAAACTAGTCCACTGTAAATAGTCTGATGAAACTAGTCCACTGTAAATAGTCTGATGAAACTAGTCCACTGTAAATAGTCTGATGAAACTAGTCCACTGTAAATAGTCTGATGAAACTAGTCCACTGTAAATAGTCTGATGAAACTAGTCCACTGTAAATAGTCTGATGAAACTAGTCCACTGTAAATAGTCTGATGAAACTAGTCCACTGTAAATAGTCTGATGAAACTAGTCCACTGTAAATAGTCTGGTGAAACTAGTCCACTGTAAATAGTCTGGTGAAACTAGTCCACTGTAAATAGTCTGATGAAACTAGTCCACTGTAAATAGTCTGATGAAACTAGTCCACTGTAAATAGTCTGGTGAAACTAGTCCACTGTAAATAGTCTGGTGAAACCACTGTAAATAGTCTGGTGAAACTAGTCCACTGTAAATAGTCTGATGAAACTAGTCCACTGTAAATAGTCTGATGAAACTAGTCCACTGTAAATAGTCTGATGAAACTAGTCCACTGTAAATAGTCTGATGAAACTAGTCCACTGTAAATAGTCTGATGAAACTAGTCCACTGTAAATAGTCTGATGAAACTAGTCCACTGTAAATAGTCTGATGAAACTAGTCCACTGTAAATAGTCTGATGAAACTAGTCCACTGTAAATAGTCTGATGAAACTAGTCCACTGTAAATAGTCTGATGAAACTAGTCCACTGTAAATAGTCTGATGAAACTAGTCCACTGTAAATAGTCTGGTGAAACTAGTCCACTGTAAATAGTCTGATGAA
>CM026388.1:52790540-52809026 GCA_014843695.1 Archivesica marissinica | reverse complement strand
TCACCTCCTGGCATGTACAGTCAAACCTGTGTTAGATGTCACCTCCTGGCATGTACAGTCAAACCTGTGTTAGATGTCACCTCCTGGCATGTACAGTCAAACATGTGTTAGATGTCACCTCCTGGCATGTACAGTCAAACATGTGTTAGAGGTCACCTCCTGGCATGTACAGTCAAACATGTGTTAGAGGTCACCTCCTGGCATGTACAGTCAAACCTGTGTTAGAGGTCACCTCCTGGCATGTACAGTCAAACATGTGTTAGATGTCACCTCCTGGCATGTACAGTCAAACATGTGTTAGATGTCACCTCCTGGCATGTACAGTCACACCTGTGTTAGAGGTCACCTCCTGGCATGTACAGTCAAACCTGTGTTAGATGTCACCTCCTGGCATGTACAGTCAAACCTGTGTTAGATGTCACCTCCTGGCATGTACAGTCAAACATGTGTTAGATGTCACCTCCTGGCATGTACAGTCAAACATGTGTTAGAGGTCACCTCCTGGCATGTACAGTCAAACATGTGTTAGATGTCACCTCCTGGCATGTACAGTCAAACATGTGTTAGATGTCACCTCCTGGCATGTACAGTCAAACATGTGTTAGATGTCACCTCCTGGCATGTACAGTCAAACATGTGTTAGATGTCACCTCCTGGCATGTACAGTCAAACATGTGTTAGATGTCACCTCCTGGCATGTACAGTCAAACATGTGTTAGATGTCACCTCCTGGCATGTACAGTCAAACATGTGTTAGAGGTCACCTCCTGGCATGTACAGTCAAACATGTGTTAGAGGTCACCTCCTGGCATGTACAGTCAAACATGTGTTAGATGTCACCTCCTGGCATGTACAGTCAAACATGTGTTAGAGGTCACCTCCTGGCATGTACAGTCAAACCTGTGTTAGTGTCACCTCCTGGCATGTACAGTCAAACATGTGTTAGATGTCACCTCCTGGCATGTACAGTCAAACATGTGTTAGATGTCACCTCCTGGCATGTACAGTCAAACATGTGTTAGATGTCACCTCCTGGCATGTACAGTCAAACATGTGTTAGATGTCACCTCCTGGCATGTACAGTCAAACATGTGTTAGAGGTCACCTCCTGGCATGTACAGTCAAACATGTGTTAGATGTCACCTCCTGGCATGTACAGTCAAACATGTGTTAGAGGTCACCTCCTGGCATGTACAGTCAAACATGTGTTAGATGTCACCTCCTGGCATGTACAGTCAAACCTGTGTTAGAGGTCACCTCCTGGCATGTACAGTCAAACATGTGTTAGAGGTCACCTCCTGGCATGTACAGTCAAACATGTGTTAGATGTCACCTCCTGGCATGTACAGTCAAACATGTGTTAGATGTCACCTCCTGGCATGTACAGTCAAACATGTGTTAGATGTCACCTCCTGGCATGTACAGTCAAACATGTGTTAGATGTCACCTCCTGGCATGTACAGTCAAACATGTGTTAGAGTCACCTCCTGGCATGTACAGTCAAACATGTGTTAGGTCACCTCCTGGCATGTACAGTCAAACATGTGTTAGATGTCACCTGGCATGTAGTCAAACTGTGTTAGAGTCACCTCCTGGCATGTACAGTCAAACATGTGTTAGGGTCACCTCCTGGCATGTACAGTCAAACCTGTGTTAGAGGTCACCTCCTGGCATGTACAGTCAAACATGTGTTAGATGTCACCTCCTGGCATGTACAGTCAAACATGTGTTAGAGGTCACCTCCTGGCATGTACAGTCAAACATGTGTTAGAGGTCACCTCCTGGCATGTACAGTCAAACATGTGTTAGAGGTCACCTCCTGGCATGTACAGTCAAACCTGTGTTAGAGGTCACCTCCTGGCATGTACAGTCAAACATGTGTTAGAGGTCACCTCCTGGCATGTACAGTCAAACATGTGTTAGGTCACCTCCTGGCATGTACAGTCAAACCTGTGTTAGAGGTCACCTCCTGGCATGTACAGTCAAACATGTGTTAGATGTCACCTCCTGGCATGTACAGTCAAACCTGTGTTAGATGTCACCTCCTGGCATGTACAGTCAAACATGTGTTAGATGTCACCTCCTGGCATGTACAGTCAAACATGTGTTATGTCACCTCCTGGCATGTACAGTCAAACCTGTGTTAGAGGTCACCTCCTGGCATGTACAGTCAAACATGTGTTAGAGGTCACCTCCTGGCATGTACAGTCACACCTGTGTTAGATGTCACCTCCTGGCATGTACAGTCAAACATGTGTTAGTGGTCACCTCCTGGCATGTACAGTCAAACATGTGTTAGAGGTAACCTCCTGGCATGTACAGTCAAACATGTGTTAGATGTCATCTCCTGGCATGTACAGTCAAACATGTGTTAGTGGTCACCTCCTGGCATGTACAGTCAAACATGTGTTAGCTGTCACCTCCTGGCATGTACAGTCAAACATGTGTTAGAGGTCACCTCCTGGCATGTACAGTCAAACATGTGTTAGATGTCATCTCCTGGCATGTACAGTCAAACATGTGTTAGTGGTCACCTCCTGGCATGTACAGTCAAACATGTGTTAGATGTCACCTCCTGGCATGTACAGTCAAACATGTGTTAGAGGTCACCTCCTGGCATGTACAGTCAAACATGTGTTAGATGTCACCTCCTGGCATGTACAGTCAAACATGTGTTAGTGGTCACCTCCTGGCATGTACAGTCAAACATGTGTTAGATGTCACCTCCTGGCATGTACAGTCAAACATGTGTTAGAGGTCACCTCCTGGCATGTACAGTCAAACATGTGTTAGAGGTCACCTCCTGGCATGTACAGTCAAACATGTGTTAGAGGTCACCTCCTGGCATGTACAGTCAAACATGTGTTAGATGTCACCTCCTGGCATGTACAGTCAAACATGTGTTAGAGGTCACCTCCTGGCATGTACAGTCAAACATGTGTTAGAGGTCACCTCCTGGCATGTACAGTCAAACATGTGTTAGATGTCACCTCCTGGCATGTACAGTCAAACATGTGTTAGATGTCACCTCCTGGCATGTACAGTCAAACTGTGTTAGATTGGCATGTACAGTCAAACATGTGTTAGATGTCACCTCCTGCATGTACAGTCAAACATGTGTTAGATGTCACCTCCTGGCATGTACAGTCAAACATGTGTTAGATGTCACCTCCTGCATGTACAGTCAAACATGTGTTAGATGTCACCTCCTGGCATGTACAGTCAAACATGTGTTAGATGTCACCTCCTGGCATGTACAGTCAAACATGTGTTAGATGTCACCTCCTGGCATGTACAGTCAAACCTGTGTTAGAGGTCACCTCCTGGCATGTACAGTCAAACATGTGTTAGATGTCACCTCCTGGCATGTACAGTCAAACATGTGTTAGAGGTCACCTCCTGGCATGTACAGTCAAACCTGTGTTAGAGGTCACCTCCTGGCATGTACAGTCAAACATGTGTTAGAGGTCACCTCCTGGCATGTACAGTCAAACATGTGTTAGATGTCACCTCCTGGCATGTACAGTCAAACATGTGTTAGATGTCACCTCCTGGCATGTACAGTCAAACCTGTGTTAGATGTCACCTCCTGGCATGTACAGTCAAACCTGTGTTAGATGTCACCTCCTGGCATGTACAGTCAAACATGTGTTAGATGTCACCTCCTGGCATGTACAGTCAAACATGTGTTAGAGGTCACCTCCTGGCATGTACAGTCAAACATGTGTTAGAGGTCACCTCCTGGCATGTACAGTCAAACATGTGTTAGAGGTCACCTCCTGGCATGTACAGTCAAACATGTGTTAGATGTCACCTGGCATGTACAGTCAAACCTGTGTTAGAGGTCACCTCCTGGCATGTACAGTCAAACATGTGTTAGAGGTCACCTCCTGGCATGTACAGTCAAACCTGTGTTAGAGGTCACCTCCTGGCATGTACAGTCAAACATGTGTTAGATGTCACCTCCTGGCATGTACAGTCAAACCTGTGTTAGAGGTCACCTCCTGGCATGTACAGTCAAACATGTGTTAGAGGTCACCTCCTGGCATGTACAGTCAAACATGTGTTAGAGGTCACCTCCTGGCATGTACAGTCAAACCTGTGTTAGTGGTCACCTCCTGGCATGTACAGTCAAACATGTGTTAGATGTCACCTCCTGGCATGTACAGTCAAACCTGTGTTAGATGTCACCTCCTGGCATGTACAGTCAAACATGTGTTAGATGTCACCTCCTGGCATGTACAGTCAAACATGTGTTAGATGTCACCTCCTGGCATGTACAGTCAAACCTGTGTTAGAGGTCACCTCCTGGCATGTACAGTCAAACATGTGTTAGAGGTCACCTCCTGGCATGTACAGTCAAACCTGTGTTAGATGTCACCTCCTGGCATGTACAGTCAAACATGTGTTAGGGTCACCTCCTGGCATGTACAGTCAAACATGTGTTAGATGTCACCTCCTGGCATGTACAGTCAAACATGTGTTAGATGTCACCTCCTGGCATGTACAGTCAAACATGTGTTAGAGGTCACCTCCTGGCATGTACAGTCAAACATGTGTTAGATGTCACCTCCTGGCATGTACAGTCAAACTGTGTTAGAGGTCACCTCCTGGCATGTACAGTCAAACATGTGTTAGAGGTCACCTCCTGGCATGTACAGTCAAACATGTGTTAGAGGTCACCTCCTGGCATGTACAGTCAAACATGTGTTAGAGGTCACCTCCTGGCATGTACAGTCAAACATGTGTTAGAGGTCACCTCCTGGCATGTACAGTCAAACCTGTGTTAGTGGTCACCTCCTGGCATGTACAGTCAAACATGTGTTAGATGTCACCTCCTGGCATGTACAGTCAAACATGTGTTAGATGTCACCTCCTGGCATGTACAGTCAAACATGTGTTAGATGTCACCTCCTGGCATGTACAGTCAAACATGTGTTAGATGTCACCTCCTGACATGTACAGTCAAACATGTGTTAGATCCTGGCATGTACAGTCAAACATGTGTTAGATGTCACCTCCTGACATGTACAGTCAAACATGTGTTTGATGTCACCTCCTGGCATGTACAGTCAAACATGTGTTAGATGTCACCTCCTGACATGTACAGTCAAACCTATGTTAGATGTCACCTCCTGGCATGTACAGTCAAACATGTGTTAGATGTCACCTCCTGGCATGTACAGTCACACCTGTGTTAGAGGTCACCTCCTGGCATGTACAGTCAAACCTGTGTTAGTGATCACCTCCTGGCATGTACAGTCAAACATGTGTTAGATGTCACCTCCTGGCATGTACAGTCAAACCTGTGTTAGAGGTCACCTCCTGGCATGTACAGTCAAACCTGTGTTAGATGTCACCTCCTGGCATGTACAGTCAAACCTGTGTTAGATGTCACCTCCTGGCATGTACAGTCAAACATGTGTTAGATGTCACCTCCTGGCATGTACAGTCAAACATGTGTTAGAGGTCACCTCCTGGCATGTACAGTCAAACATGTGTTAGAGGTCACCTCCTGGCATGTACAGTCAAACATGTGTTAGATGTCACCTCCTGGCATGTACAGTCAAACATGTGTTAGATGTCACCTCCTGGCATGTACAGTCAAACATGTGTTAGATGTCACCTCCTGACATGTACAGTCAAACCTGTGTTAGATGTCACCTCCTGGCATGTACAGTCAAACATGTGTTAGATGTCACCTCCTGGCATGTACAGTCACACCTGTGTTAGAGGTCACCTCCTGGCATGTACAGTCAAACCTATGTTAGTGATCACCTCCTGGCATGTACAGTCAAACATGTGTTAGATGTCACCTCCTGGCATGTACAGTCAAACATGTGTTAGATGTCACCTCCTGGCATGTACAGTCACACCTGTGTTAGAGGTCACCTCCTGGCATGTACAGTCAAACCTGTGTTAGATGTCACCTCCTGGCATGTACAGTCAAACCTGTGTTAGATGTCACCTCCTGGCATGTACAGTCAAACATGTGTTAGATGTCACCTCCTGGCATGTACAGTCAAACATGTGTTAGAGGTCACCTCCTGGCATGTACAGTCAAACATGTGTTAGATGTCACCTCCTGGCATGTACAGTCAAACCTGTGTTAGAGGTCACCTCCTGGCATGTACAGTCAAACATGTGTTAGAGGTCACCTCCTGGCATGTACAGTCAACCTGTGTTAGATGTCACTCCTGGCATGTACAGTCAAACATGTGTTAGTGGTCACCTCCTGGCATGTACAGTCAAACATGTGTTAGAGGTCACCTCCTGGCATGTACAGTCAAACATGTGTTAGATGTCACTCCTGGCATGACAGTCAAACATGTGTTAGGGTCACCTCCTGGCATGTACAGTCAAACATGTGTTAGATGTCACCTCCTGGCATGTACAGTCAAACATGTGTTAGAGGTCACCTCCTGGCATGTACAGTCAAACATGTGTTAGATGTCACCTCCTGGCATGTACAGTCAAACATGTGTTAGAGGTCACCTCCTGGCATGTACAGTCAAACATGTGTTAGATGTCACCTCCTGGCATGTACAGTCAAACATGTGTTAGAGGTCACCTCCTGGCATGTACAGTCAAACATGTGTTAGATGTCACCTCCTGGCATGTACAGTCAAACATGTGTTAGATGTCACCTCCTGGCATGTACAGTCAAACATGTGTTAGAGGTCACCTCCTGGCATGTACAGTCAAACATGTGTTAGATGTCACCTCCTGGCATGTACAGTCAAACATGTGTTAGATGTCACCTCCTGGCATGTACAGTCAAACATGTGTTAGAGGTCACCTCCTGGCATGTACAGTCAAACATGTGTTAGAGTCACCTCCTGGCATGTACAGTCAAACATGTGTTAGAGGTCACCTCCTGGCATGTACAGTCAAACATGTGTTAGAGGTCACCTCCTGGCATGTACAGTCAAACATGTGTTAGAGGTCACCTCCTGGCATGTACAGTCAAACATGTGTTAGTGGTCACCTCCTGGCATGTACAGTCAAACATGTGTTAGATGTCACCTCCTGGCATGTACAGTCAAACATGTGTTAGATGTCACCTCCTGGCATGTACAGTCAAACATGTGTTAGATGTCACCTCCTGGCATGTACAGTCAAACATGTGTTAGATGTCACCTCCTGGCATGTACAGTCAAACATGTGTTAGATGTCACCTCCTGGCATGTACAGTCAAACCTGTGTTAGAGGTCACCTCCTGGCATGTACAGTCAAACATGTGTTAGAGGTCACCTCCTGGCATGTACAGTCAAACATGTGTTAGATGTCACCTCCTGGCATGTACAGTCAAACATGTGTTAGAGGTCACCTCCTGGCATGTACAGTCAAACATGTGTTAGAGGTCACCTCCTGGCATGTACAGTCAAACATGTGTTAGATGTCACCTCCTGGCATGTACAGTCAAACATGTGTTAGATGTCACCTCCTGGCATGTACAGTCAAACATGTGTTAGATGTCACCTCCTGGCATGTACAGTCAAACATGTGTTAGATGTCACCTCCTGGCATGTACAGTCAAACATGTGTTAGATGTCACCTCCTGGCATGTACAGTCAAACATGTGTTAGAGGTCACCTCCTGGCATGTACAGTCAAACATGTGTTAGAGGTCACCTCCTGGCATGTACAGTCAAACCTGTGTTAGAGGTCACCTCCTGGCATGTACAGTCAAACCTGTGTTAGAGGTCACCTCCTGGCATGTACAGTCAAACCTGTGTTAGAGGTCACCTCCTGGCATGTACAGTCAAACCTGTGTTAGAGGTCACCTCCTGGCATGTACAGTCAAACATGTGTTAGATGTCACCTCCTGGCATGTACAGTCAAACCTGTGTTAGAGGTCACCTCCTGGCATGTACAGTCACACCTGTGTTAGAGGTCACCTCCTGGCATGTACAGTCACACCTGTGTTAGTGGTCACCTCCTGGCATGTACAGTCAAACATGTGTTAGATGTCACCTCCTGGCATGTACAGTCAAACATGTGTTAGATGTCACCTCCTGGCATGTACAGTCAAACCTATGTTAGATGTCACCTCCTGGCATGTACAGTCAAACATCTATTAGATGTCACCTCCTGGCATGTACAGTCAAACATGTGTTAGATGTCACCTCCTGGCATGTACAGTCAAACCTGTGTTAGATGTCACCTCCTGGCATGTACAGTCACACATGTGTTAGAGGTCACCTCCTGGCATGTACAGTCAAACCTGTGTTAGATGTCATCTCCATTAAGCAGCCAACCTGTATTAAGCAGCCAGTTTCTAGATTCCCAATATATTGTTTTATTATACATTTGCCCTCCATCTTAAGCAGCTGCCTGTGCTAAACAGCCACTTTCTATGATTCCCTTGACTGACTGCTTAAGACAGGTTTGACTGTATTTTGGAGAACTATTTGAAACTGTATAAATATCAAATATGTTGATAAAATACTTGTTTGATGGTTAGTTAGTCATGGTTAGTTAAGTCATTGTTGGTTAGTTAATCATGATTAGTTAATCATGGTTAGTTAGTCATGGTTAGTTAGTCATTATTGGTTAGTTATTTTTCACAATTTCAAAACAGTTTTTGTCTGTCTGACGCCAAATAAAAAATACTGGAGCCAATTTGAAAACATTTAGTTCACAGATAAATATTTGAAGCCATGTGTTAGACAAAACATGTGCCAAAAGAAAAGTATTTGTTTTTGGTGCCATTGGTGCCAGCCAGCGGGAAGCCTGCAACTCTATGGCATCTGCTGGGATCTGTTGGTCGCTGTACGTTGTTCGCAGATTAACATTAATTTAGCAGATTCTACAATGAACGACATCGCTGATTGTTCTATTACCTCCCTTGCCTGAAATACCGCTCCCTTTAATTGGAATCCTTTGTTTTTATTGTTTTTCCAAAACCAGAACTATTTACAGTAGCAGGGCTCATTCTAGAGGGTGACATGGGCGAAATAATCTCCCCCCTGGGGACCCTGAATTTGCCCCCTGTGGGCCCCACTTCTCCCTAGGGACCCTGAATTTGCCCCCTGGGCACTTCTCCCTAGGGACCCTGAATTCGCCCCCTGGGGGCCCCACTTCTCCCTAGGGACCTGAATTTCCCCCCTGGGGGCCCCACTTCTCCCTTAAAATAAAACCCGAACAAACAAATTTCGGTGACAATTCTATGAAATAAATTGCTATTTCTTCCACTCACGTTTGTTCGGGTTTTACGCCTGCATCACCACCATTTTGGGCTATATCGCCGGCGGGCAGTTTACCTAACAATACCTTTCCTGGGCAGGCTCCAGCGGTTAACCAGTACTTGGTGCACCAACTCCGTAAGATACTGCCAACTTTTTCATATAAATAGACACGGCCCGAGCGGGGCTCGAACCCGTGACCATCAGTGATGATAGGTTACAGTTGTATACAATTCGGCGACCACAACCACTCGACCACGGAGTACACAATCATCCAATCCAACCATATTATAACCACATCAATAACCCGTGACACCCAGAAAAGTTTGCAAATCACTGATACTAATCCATACTCTCACATATAAAGACGACCATCCTACTTTGGTCCTGAAATCTGTGGGGTTTTGGCACGCACTTGGCATATAATAAAAATGGACAAAAAATTGCATGTTTAGCCAGTGCAAGTTGATGAAATATTCAGTGTCAGGGGTTCTTGGTTTCTATTCTAAAACGTAGTTATGGATTCCATTTAACCCTTTCAACACCACATACCTCTAAATAATCATACAAAAAGTATAGATACAGATGAGCCGCTTGCTCGTAACGAGCCGTCTCATCAGGCTCTGCATCTTTTGTCAGTAATACTACTATTTTTAGACTAAAATTACCCATTTTGATAAATGAACTGGTTTAAATGTAATTTTCTTATTAATTTATTTGTCTAAAAATATCATGGACAAGTCTGTGTTAGTTACTTGGTGTTGAATGGGTTAACACACACACACACACAAAAAGTTGCCATTCGCTTATAGGACGGGAATTCACTTTAAAACCATAATCTGGTGGTAAAATAGTCGTCTTATAGGACAGGTAGTCACTTTAAAACCATAATCTGGTGGTAAAATAGTCATCTTATAGGACGGGAAGTCACTTTAAGACCATAATCTGGTGGTAAAATAGTCGTCTTATAGGCTGAGTATGGACTATACAGGTAATAAAGACTGGTTTAATCCGCACCAAAGATAATCTCTGTTGAATGTATCTAGTCGACAATTACCAAAGAAATATATTTAATTTGACCACGTTAAATATTGTGTATTTAAAGTTACAATGTATTGTAGAATACAGTCAAACCTGTGTTAGTGGTCACTTCTCTTAAGCAGTCAACCTGCATTAAGCAGCCAGTTTCCACATTCCCAATATGTTGTTTCATTATATATTTCACCTCTATTAAGCAGCTGCCTGTGCTAAGCAGCCACCTTATGTGGTTCCCTGTGCTGGCTGCTTACAACAGGTTTGACTGTACATGTATATGGGATACATTTCACCTCTATTAAGCAGCCGCCTGTGCTAAGCAGCCACCTTATGTGGTTCCCTGTGCTGGCTGCTTACAACAGGTTTCACTGTACATGTATATGGGATACATTTCACCTCTATTAAGCAGCCACCTTATGTGGTTCCCTGTGCTGGCTGTTTACAACAGGTTTGACTGTTACTAAAATTCATAAATTTATGGAATATTCAACTTGACCACGTTAAATATTGTGTATTTAAAGCTACAATGTATTGTAGAATATTATTAAAATTTAAAAATATTATCAATTATGATGTGTTGTTGAATAATGTATCGTAACTGTGACAATGCCCTTGGGAAAATACTCGTACAAATATATACGGTCTCCATGGCCTAGTGGTTGAGGTGTCTGCCCACAGAGCTAGAGGTTGAAGGTTCAAACCTGGTCAGGAGGTTGTACTGATATGGCTGGTTCCATTTATGCACAGCAAATCACCAACCAATCGATGCATAGCAAATCACCAACCAATCAATGTACAGCAAATCACCAACCAATCACTGCACAGCAAATCACCATCCAATCAATGCACAGCAAATCACCATCCAATCAATGCACAGCAAATCACCAACCAATCAATGCACAGCAAATCACCATCCAATCAATGCACAGCAAATCACCAACCAATCAATGCACAGCAAATCAATAACCAATCAATGCACAGCAAATCACCAACCAATCAATGCACAGCAAATCACTGTTTGCATGTTTGATTAAAATTGCTGCCATAAAACCCCACAATACTTGCGCATACAAACTGCACCTTTCTCAACTTGCAACTTCCAACAGGATATATTCAGCTAACCACTGCGCTAATCGGACATTCAGCTAACCACCGCGTTAATCGGACATTCAACTAACCACTGTACTAATCTGACATTCAGCTAACCACCACGCTAATCGGACATTCAGCTAACCACCGCGCTAATCGGACATTCAGCTAACCACTGCACTAATCTGACATTCAGCTAACCACCGCGCTAATCGGACATTCAGCTAACCACCGCGCTAATCGGACATTCAGCTAACCACCACGCTAATTGGACATTCAGCTAACCACCGCGCTAATCGGACATTCAGCTAACCACCGCGCTAATCGGACATTCAGCTAACCACCGCGCTAATCGGACATTCAGCTAACCACCGCGCTAATCGGACATTCAGCTAACCACCGCGCTAATCGGACATTCAGCTAACTATCGGACATTCAGCTAACCACTGCACTAATCGGACATTCAGCTGTCATAAAATAATCAATACCATAAACACTCGCCTATAGGACGGGATTTCTACCACCAGAGTATGGGCGGCCTCAATGTGGTTTCCCGCCTTATAAGCGAATGTTAAAAAATAATAAAATCAGTTTCTTTCGACTAAACTCGATAATTGATGGTGTTTATTCTGAAATAACTGGGAAGGGTTTAGCACAAGCATAGACTTTCATAGCTGTTAGAAACCTAAACTTGTCAATAGCAATTTATTGCTGTACATCATTTTATGATTTAACCATTTAGTGTTTAATTAATTTGTTTGGTGGTTTCCATTTTCTTAATTCGTCTTCTACACAGGTCTATGCTAAATACCACATAGACGAGATCATCTTAAATAAAACTTGTTCTCTTTGATCATTAAAGCGACATTACATCGCAAAAAGCAAATAAAATGCATGTTTTTCACGTATAAATGCATAGCTACTACACATTATTCTGAATACATTCGAACACTACATTTGAATCAATAAATGTTTTTGAGGTATACAAACTTTCAAAAGTGAAAGTAGGATTTCATATAACGGTCATCCGCGCTCCTGAATTGACGTGTGTTTGTCATTGGAGTCAATACTAAACACGCGATACTTTCGATCAGAGATAATTGAACTAAGATTAGCCTACAAATAAATATGCATAGGCACACGTGTGAGATAGCACGGTAAATATATACCATACCTCGTGCTAATCAGGATAAAGGCCTTGTATTATGCATGAATGTTGACCCTATTTCGATTATTTTGCTATGTCAACAAACCGCGTATACGACGTTTGTTTATTTGTTGAAATACTCAGTTTTTGATGCAGATATTTGGGAAAAAAGTATACCATATAATAGCAAATTACATTCTGCCGACATTTGCGTTTTCACCGATGTAGTGTCGCTTTAAGCAAACATTTGTACCGAGATGATCGAGTAGATGATGTCCAATTAGCATGATCGTTTCTCACCAATACAAACCCGGGTTCGATCCTCGGACTGGCAAGTATGTAAGATGGTATGGTAGTCACCAGATCAGAACAGACGGATCTGTAGCCCAGTGGTAACACGCTGGACTGGTAATCCAGGGATCACAGGTTCGATCCCCCGTCTGACCCTAATAAAATTAACAGTCTTTCAGATAGGACCTTGAACTGAGGTCTCGTGTCAGTGCTGTACACTGTACACGTAAAAGAACAAGAGGAGACTCTGGAATGGGTCTCTGTCTGTATCATTGCACTATCCTCCAAAAATCTAAACTGACTAATCTCTTCAGGAGGCGTCGCTGATATGGGCAACCGGTAGCGACGATAAATAAACGTAAAACACCAGATCAGACAGGTGGGTTTTTCTCCACATATCCGTTTTCATCCGCTTCAACAAGAGTGATTAATATAAGTTGTTAAAGCTTGTTATTTGTAAAATTAATAAAGATTATACGTTGTTTTATAGCACAAGTTCTCCCAGCTGTACCTCGTGATTACAGTTCTCCATTTTGAAGTTGCATATAACTGGTCGGCTCATCAACGTTTCACTTTTATAATTGTCCAATCACATAATGTTAACTTTATAATTGACCAATCACCTACATTTTATAATTAATACGATTTTATAATTGACCAATCACATTGCACTCTATAACTGACCAATCACTTGAAGTTTATAATCGACCAATCGCATACATTTTATAATTGACCAATTGCACAAAGCTTATTATCAACCAATCACATAGAGTTTATGATTGACCAATCGCACGAGGGCAGCATGGCTCAGCCGTCCTGTTCAGCATGGCTCAGCCGTCCCGTTCAGCATGGCTCAGCCGTCCTGTTGTACAAAGGGATTTGCTATTGCTTCCATTCCTTCTGATGGACAGATCAAGACGACGGATGTTCCGCGACACACCACCAGTCCCAGACTTCTGGTGTCCTCTGTAAGCTTGTATGGGTCATCAGGATCTGAAATGCCGTTAGATGTCAGTGTAGGAGAGCTCGAAGCGTAATAGAACAGAGAATATTTACATTGCATTTCCTTCAATGAACGTACATGTCCATTTTTGTATGAATTTCCTCACTAATGATATACACCTGACCTGCGCACTCGTTATGGGGATGAACAGTGTTAGGCAGCGTTCCTCACCAGACAAGGCGTGTCTTACAGTTTACACTGTTCCATGGATGATTTATTTACTAGGTCCGGTAAGTCGCAAATCTGGACTAAATACATTTTAAATGCAAAGTGTGCTATATTTCTCTTTGTGTCATTGAAAATAAGTAAAATACAAATATATAAGTAATGAATCAGGGGTTAATAATATTATGTTATATTTCGGGTTTTACGCCTGATCAGCACCATTTTGGGCTATATCGCCGGCGGGCAGTTTACCTAACAACACCTTTCCTGGGCAGGAACCAGTACTCGGGTGCACCAACCTCCGTAAGAAACTGCCAACTTTTTCATATAAATGAGACACGGCCTGAGAAGGGCTCGAACCCGTGACCATCAGTGATGATAGGTTACAGTGGTATACAAGTCAGCGACCGTAACCGCTCGACCACGGAGGCTTAATAATACCCATCGGCTTTGTTCATACTCCGAAAGAGAAGAGGCAACATGGAATTTAAAGGGCATAATCGTAACGGCTACAGCTGGACTCAAAATGGGACATTTTGCATCTGAAAGAAACGCGCCATCACGACCTCCACACGCTTGACCCACAAGATGGCAGCATGTTGAAAGTTACGTGGTATTTGAAAGCTACGTGGTATTTGAAAGTTACGTGGTATTTGAAAGTTACGTGGTATTTGAAAGTTACGTGGTATTTGAAAGTTACGTGGTATTTGTAAGTTACGTGGTATTTGAAAGTTAGGTGGTATTTGGTCACGTGATTACAAGGTATGTATTTGGTCACGTGATTACAAGGTATGTATTTGGTCACGTGATTACAAGGTATGTATTTGGTCACGTGATTACAAGGTATGTATTTGGTCACGTGATCACAAGGTATGTATTTGGTCACGTGATTACAAGGTATGTATTTGGTCACGTGATTACAAGGTATGTATTTGGTCACGTGATTACAAGGTATGTATTTGGTCACGTGATTACAAGGTATGTATTTGGTCACGTGATTACAAGGTATGTATTTGGTCACGTGATTACAAGGTATGTATTGTGTTTGGTCACGTGATTACAAGGTATGTATTAGATAGATTTGGTCACGTGATTACAAGGTATGTATTTGGTCACGTGATTACAAGGTATGTATTTGGTCACGTGATTACAAGTATTGGATTACAGGTATGTATTTGGTCACGTGATTACAAGGTATGTATTAGATAGATTTGGTCACGTGATTACAAGGTATGTATTAGATAGATTTGGTCACGTGATTACAAGGTATGTATTTGGTCACGTGATTACAAGGTATGTATTTGGTCACGTGATTACAAGGTATGTATTTGGTCACGTGATTACAAGGTATGTATTTGGTCACGTGATTACAAGGTATGTATTAGATAGATTTGGTCACGTGATTACAAGGTATGTATTAGATAGATTTGGTCACGTGATTACAAGGTATGTATTTGGTCACGTGATTACAAGGTATGTATTTGGTCACGTGATTACAAGGTATGTATTTGGTCACGTGATTACAAGGTATGTATTTGGTCACGTGATTACAAGGTATGTATTAGATAGATTTGGTCACGTGATTACAAGGTATGTATTAGATAGATTTGGTCACGTGATTACAAGGTATGTATTTGGTCACGTGATTACAAGGTATGTATTAGATAGATTTGGTCACGTGATTACAACGTATGTATTAGATAGATTTGGTCACGTGATTACAAGGTATGTATTAGATAGATTTGGTCACGTGATTACAACGTATGTATTAGATAGATTTGGTCACGTGATTACAATGTATGTATTAGATAGATTTGGTCACGTGATTACAAGGTATGTATTAGATAGATTTGGTCACGTGATTACAAGGTATGTATTAGATAGATTTGGTCACGTGATTACAAGGTATGTATTAGATAGATTTGGTCACGTGATTACAAGGTATGTATTAGATAGATTTGGTCACGTGATTACAAGGTATGTATTAGATAGATTTCAGAGGACACCGGGAACATGACAAATGTTCAACGATTGATCAGAACCCTTGATGTACCTCATTTACTACTTAACCCTTGATGTCCCTCATTTACTACTTAACCCCGAATGTACCTCATTTACTACTTAACCCTTGATGTACCTCATTTACTACTTAACCCCGAATGTACCTCATTTACTACTTAACCCTTGATGTACCTCATTTACTACTTAACCCCGAATGTACCTCATTTACTACTTAACCCCGAATGTACCTCATTTACTACTTAACCCTTGATGTCCCTCATTTACTACTTAACCCTTGATGTACCTCATTTACTACTTAACCCCGAATGTACCTCATTTACTACTTAACCCTTGATGTACCTCATTTACTACTTAACCCTTGATGTACCTCATTTACTACTTAACCCTTGATGTACCTCATTTACTACTTAACCCTTGATGTACATATACATCATTGACATATTAACCCTACAATACAACATTGATATATTAACCCTACAATACAACATTGATATATTAACCCTACAATACAACATTGATATATTAACCCTACAATACAACATTGATATATTAACCCTACAATACAACATTGATATATTAACCCTACAATACAACATTGATATATTAACCCTACAATACAACATTGATATATTAACCCTACAATACAACATTGACATATTAACCCTACAATACAACATTGATATATTAACCCTACAATACAACATTGATATATTAACCCTACAATACAACATTGATATATTAACCCTACAATACAACATTGATATATTAACCCTACAATACAACATTGATATATTAACCCTACAATACAACATTGATATATTAACCCTACAATACAACATTGACATATTAACCCTACAATACAACATTGATATATTAACCCTACAATACAACATTGATATATTAACCCTACAATACAACATTGATATATTAACCCTACAATACAACATTGATATATTAACCCTACAATACAACATTGATATATTAACCCTACAATACAACATTGATATATTAACCCTACAATACAACATTGATATATTAACCCTACAATACAACATTGACATATTAACCCTACAATACAACATTGATATATTAACCCTACAATACAACATTGATATATTAACCCTACAATACAACATTGATATATTAACCCTACAATACAATACAACATTGATATATTAACCCTACAATACAACATTGACATATTAACCCTACAATACAATACAACATTGATATATTAACCCTACAATACAACATTGACATATTAACCCTACAATACAATACAACATTGATATATTAACCCTACAATACAACATTGATATATTAACCCTACAATACAACATTGATATATTAACCCTACAATACAACATTGATATATTAACCCTACAATACATACAACATTGATATATTAACCCTACAATACAACATTGATATATTAACCCTACAATACAACATTGATATATTAACCCTACAATACAACATTGATATATTAACCCTACAATACAACATTGATATATTAACCCTACAATACAACATTGATATATTAACCCTACAATACAACATTGACATATTAACCCTACAATACAACATTGATATATTAACCCTACAATACAACATTGATATATTAACCCTACAATACAACATTGATATATTAACCCTACAATACAACATTGATATATTAACCCTACAATACAACATTGACATATTAACCCTACAATACAACATTGACATATTAACCCTACAATACAATACAACATTGATATATTAACCCTACAATACAACATTGACATATTAACCCTACAATACAACATTGACATATTAACCCTACAATACAACATTGATATATTAACCCTACAATACAACATTGACATATTAACCCTACAATACAATACAACATTGATATATTAACCCTACAATACAACATTGATATATTAACCCTACAATACAACATTGATATATTAACCCTACAATACAACATTGACATATTAACCCTACAATACAACATTGATATATTAACCCTACAATACATCATTGATATATTAACCCTACAATACAACATTGATATATTAACCCTACAATACATCATTGATATATTAACCCTACAATACAACATTGATATATTAACCCTACAATACAACATTGATATATTAACCCTACAATACAACATTGATATATTAACCCTACAATACATCATTGATATATTAACCCTACAATACAACATTGATATATTAACCCTACAATACAACATTGATATATTAAGCCTACAATACAACATTGACATATTAACCCTACAATACAACATTGATATATTAACCCTACAATACAATACAACATTGACATATTAACCCTACAATACAACATTGATATATTAACCCTACAATACAACATTGATATATTAACCCTACAATACAATACAACATTGACATATTAACCCTACAATACAACATTGATATATTAACCCTACAATACAATACAACATTGACATATTAACCCTACAATACAATATAACATTGATATATTAACCCTACAATACAACATTGACATATTAAC
>CM026388.1:52771010-52789540 GCA_014843695.1 Archivesica marissinica | reverse complement strand
ACTCACTTGGCAAGAGCATACACACTTCTACTAGATATAACACTCACTTGGCAAGAGCATACAAACTTCTACTAGATAGAACACTCACTTGGCAAGAGCATACAAACTTCTACTAGATAGAACACTTAATTGGCAAGAGCATAAACACTTATACTAGATAGAACACTCACTTGGCAAGAGCTTATACACTTCTACTAGATAGAACACTCACTTGGCAAGAGCATAAACACTTCTATTAGATAGAACACTCACTTGGCAAGAGCATAAACACTTCTACTAGATAGAACACTCACTTGGCAAGAGCATAAACACTTCTACTAGATAGATCACTCACTTGGCAAGAGCATAAACACTTCTACTAGATAGAACACTCACTTGGCAAGAGCATAAACTATTTCTATGATATAGAATCACTCACTTGGCAGAGCATAAACACTTCTACTAGATAGAACACTCACTTGGCAAGAGCATAAACACTTCTACTAGATAGAACACTCAATTGGCAAGAGCTTAAACACTTCTACTAGATAGAACACTCACTTGGCAAGAGCATAAACACTTATACTAGATATAACATTCACTTGGCAAGAGCATACTCACTTCTACTAGGTAGAACACTCACTTGGCAAGAGCATAAACACTTTTACTAGATAGAACACTCACTTGGCAAGAGCATAAAAACTTCTACTAGATAGAACACTTAATTGGCAAGAGCATAAACACTTCTATTAGATAGAACACTCACTTGGCAAGAGCATAAACACTTCTACTAGATAGAACACTCACTTGGCAAGAGCATAAACACTTCTACTAGATAGAACACTCACTTGGCAAGAGCATAAACACTTCTACTAGATAGAACACTCACTTGGCAAGAGCATAAACACTTATACTAGATAGAACACTCACTTGGCAAGAGCATACACACTTCTACTAGATAGAACACTCACTTGACAAGAGCATACACACTTCTACTAGATAGAACACTCACTTGGCAAGAGCATAAACACTTCTACTAGATAGAACACTCACTTGGCAAGCGCATAAACACTTCTACTAGATAGAACACTCACTTGGCAAGAGCATAAACATTTCTACTAGATAGAACACTCACTTGGCAAGAGCATAAACACTTCTACCAGATAGAACACTCACTTGGCAAGAGCATATACACTTCTACTAGATAGAACACTCACTTGGCAAGAGCATAAACACTTCTACTAGATAGAACACTCACTTGGCAAGAGCTTAAACACTTCTACTAGATAGAACACTCACTTGGCAAGAGCATAAACACTTATACTAGATAGAACACTCACTTGGCAAGAGCATAAACACTTCTACTAGATAGAACACTCACTTGGCAAGAGCATAAACACTTCTACTAGATAGAACACTCACTTGGCAAGAGCATAAACACTTCTACTAGATAGAACACTCACTTGGCAAGTTTTTGTGTTTGGGGTTTTTGTGTTTGGGAGCATAAACACTTCTACTAGATAGACCACTCACTTGGCAAGAGCATACACACTTCTACTAGATAGAACACTCACTTGGCAAGAGCATAAACACTTTTACTAGATAGAACACTCACTTGGCAAGAGCATACAAACTTCTACTAGATAGAACACTCAATTGGCAAGAGCATAAACACTTCTACTAGATAGAACACTCACTTGGCAAGAGCATATACACTTCTACTAGATAGAACACTCACTTGGCAAGAGCATAAACACTTCTATTAGATAGAACACTCACTTGGCAAGAGCATAAACACTTCTATTAGATAGAACACTCACTTGGCAAGAGCATATACACTTATACTAGATAGAACACTCACTTGGCAAGAGCATAAACACTTCTACTAGATAGAACACTCACTTGGCAAGAGCATAAACACTTCTACTAGATAGAACACTCACTTGGCAAGAGCATAAACACTTCTACTAGATAGAACACTCACTTGGCAAGAGCATAAACATTTCTACTAGATAGAACACTCACTTGGCAAGAGCATAAACACTTCTACCAGATAGAACACTCACTTGGCAAGAGCATACACACTTCTACTAGATAGAACACTCACTTGGCAAGAGCATAAACACTTCGACTAGATAGAACACTCACTTGGCAAGAGCTTAAACACTTCTACTAGATAGAACACTCACTTGGCAAGAGCATAAACACTTATACTAGATAGAACACTCACTTGGCAAGAGCATACACACTTCTACTAGATAGAACACTCACTTGGCAAGAGCATAAACACTTATACTAGATAGAACACTCACTTGGTAAGAGCATAAGCACTTATACTAGATAGAACACTCACTTGGCAAGAGCATACACACTTCTACTAGATAGAACACTCACTTGGCAAGAGCATACACACTTCTACTAGATAGAACACTCACTTGGCAAGAGCATAAACACTTCTACTAGATAGAACACTCACTTGGCAAGCGCATAAACACTTCTACTAGATAGAACACTCACTTGGCAAGAGCATAAACACTTCTACTAGATAGAACACTCACTTGGCAAGAGCATACACACTTCTACTAGATAGAACACTCACTTGGCAAGAGCATACACACTTATACTAGATAGAACACTCACTTGGCAAGTTTGTGTCTTGGCAAGAGCATAAACACTTCTACTAGATAGAACACTCACTTGGCAAGAGCATACATACTTCTACTCGATAGAACACGCACTTGGGAAGAGCATACACACTTCTACTAGATAGAACACTAACTTGGCAAGAGCATAAACACTTCTACTAGATATAATACTCACTTGGCAAGAGCATAAACACTTCTACGAGATAGAACACTCATTTGGCAAGAGCATACACACTTCTACTAGATAGAACGCTCAATTGGCAAGAGCATAAACACTTCTACTAGATAGAACACTCACTTGGCAAGAGTATACACACTTCTACTAGATAGAACACTCACTTGGCAAGAGCATAAATACTTCTACTAGATAGAACACTCACTTGGCAAGAGCATATACACTTCTACTAGATAGAACACTCACTTGGCAAGAGCATAAACACTTCTACTAGATAGAACACTCACTTGGCTAGAGCATAAACACTTATACTAGATAGAATACTCACTTGGCAAGAGCATATACACTTCTACTAGATAGAACACTCACTTGGCAAGAGCATATACACTTCCACTGGATAGAACACTCACTTGGCAAGAGCATAAACACTTCCACTAGATAGAACACTCACTTGGCAAGAGCATAAACACTTCTACTAGATAGAACACTCACTTGGCAAGAGCATAGGCACTTCTACGAGATAGAACACTCACTTGGCAAGAGCATAAACACTTCTACTAGATAGAACACTCACTTGGCAAGAGCATAAACATTTCTACGAGATAGAACACTCACTTGGCAAGAGCATACACATTTCTACTAGATAGAACACTCACTTGGCAAGAGCATACACACTTCTACTAGATAGAACACTCACTTGGCAAGAGCATACACACTTCTTCTAGATATAACACTCACTTGGCAAGAGCATACACACTTCTACTAGATAGAACACTCACTTGGCAAGAGCATAAACACTTATACTAGATAGAACACTCACTTGGCAAGAGCATACACACTTCTACTAGATAGAACACTCACTTGGCAAGAGCATAAACACTTCTACTAGATAGAACACTCACTTGGCAAGAGCCTAGCACTTCTACTAGATAGAACACTCACTTGGCAAGAGCATACACACTTCTACTAGATAGAACACTCACTTGGCAAGAGCATAAACACTTCTACTAGATAGAACACTCACTTGGCAAGAGCATACACACTTATACTAGATAGAACACTCACTTGGCAAGAGCATAAACACTTATACTAGATAGAACACTCACTTGGCAAGAGCATAAACACTTATACTAGATAGAACACTCACTTGGCAAGAGCATAAACACTTCTACTAGATAGAACACTCACTTGGCAAGAGCATACACACTTCTACTAGATAGAACACTCACTTGGCAAGAGCATACACACTTCTACTAGATAGAATACTCACTTGGCAAGAGCATATACACTTCTACTAGATAGAACACTCACTTGGCAAGAGCATAAACACTTCTACTAGATAGAACACTCTCTTGCCAAGAGCATAAACACTTCTACTAGATAGAACACTCACTTGGCAAGAGCATAAACACTTCTACTAGATAGAACACTCACTTGGCAAGAGCATAAACACTTATACTAGATAGAACACTCACTTGGCAAGAGCATAAACACTTCTACTAGATAGAACACTCACTTGGCAAGAGCATAAACTTCTACTAGATAGAACACTCACTTGGCAAGAGCATAAACACTTCTACTAGATAGAACACTCACTTGGCAAACGCTTAAACACTTCTACTAGATAGAACACTCACTTGGCAAGAGCATAACCACTTATACTAGATAGAACACTCACTTGGCAAGAGAATACACACTTCTACTAGATAGAACACTCACTTGGCAAGAGCATAAACACTTATATTAGATAGAACACTCACTTGGCAAGAGCATAAACACTTCTACTAGATAGAACACTCACTTGGCAAGAGCATAAACACTTCTACTAGATAGAACACTCACTTGGCAAGAGCATATACACTTATACTAGATAGAACACTCACTTGGCAAGAGCATAGACACTTCTACTAGATAGAACACTCACTTGGCAGGAGCATAAACATTTCTACTAGATAGAACACTCACTTGGCAAGAGCATAAACACTTCTACCAGATAGAACACTCACTTGGCAAGAGCATACACACTTCTACTAGATAGAACACTCACTTGGCAAGAGCATAAACACTTCTACTAGATAGAACACTCACTTGGCAAGAGCATAAACACTTCTACTAGATAGAACACTCACTTGGCAAGAGCATATACACTTATATTAGATAGAACACTCACTTGGCAAGAGCATAAACACTTCTACTAGATAGAACACTCACTTGGCAAGAGCATAAACACTTCTACTAGATAGAACACTCACTTGGCAAGAGCATATACACTTATACTAGATAGAACACTCACTTGGCAAGAGCATACACAATTCTACTAGATAGAACACTCACTTGGCAAGAGCATAAACACGTCTACTAGATAGAACACTCACTTGGCAAGAGCATAAACACTTCTACTAGATAGAACACTCACTTGGCAAGAGCCTAGCACTTCTACTAGATAGAACACTCACTTGGCAAGAGCATACACACTTATACTAGATGGAACACTCACTTGACAAGAGCATAAACACATCTACTAGATAGAACACTCACTTGGCAAGAGCATACACACTTCTACTAGATAGAACACTCACTTGGCAAGAGCATAAACACTTCTACTAGATAGAACACTCACTTGGCAAGAGCATAAACACTTATACTAGATAGAACACTCACTCTATTCTTGTATGTAGGGTTCACACGCCGTGTAAGTTAAAAGACATATCATATACAATTTCAGCAAAACTATTAATACACATGCCAATGTCAATATCATTGTTCATTAGCTTTTGAGACAGTTAATCTAATAGTTGTTTATTGTCATTTAAAATATTGGTTACAGGATCAAACTCATCTAATACCATTTGATCATATGTTAATACATCAGTGTGATAGAATATCGGAGGCTGCTTGCAGAGCGAGTTCTCCCCTCTTTAAGCCCGTTATGTTTGCTGCGAGGGATTCCCCAGTTGGTGGTGTCCATCTCCAGCGCTTTCATATCTCGTTTGCAGACTTCCTTGACGTGAAGAGTTTGGGTCGACCTTTGTCTCTGTGCCCTGCGGCCAGTTCACCATACAACACATATTTTGGAATGCGACCGTCTTCCATCCACCAGCGTTGGCGGAGTAATGTGTACATAGATGGGACGACAAACACAGGAAGAGGAAAGCCAAACAGTGTGAGCCGCCACCAACTGCATCGCCTTCCAGTGACTCTGTCTTCAGGTGCGAAGGCTGCAACCGCCACTGCATGTCACGCATCGGACTATACAACCGCAGCAGACGGTGCTCATCTGTAGACTCAACGGGCGCTAACTCCATAGTCTGACAAGACTGACGGATGCCAAATGGTAGAGTATCATCTGTTCACAATTCATGCAAACTCCCAGTGGTATATGATCAGAAAAGTGACTCATAAGTTTATTTAAAGTCGCCACCGCACCAGAATACTTCGTTAGATCACGCACATTCATACTAGATATACGTGGGAAAAGGTAATTGCTTGACACATGTTGAACGACGAATATGGCTTTTCATATATCTGGAATAACCCAGGTAATATCGATGTCAATTATTTCATATGTATATCTAAGCAACGTGTTATTGATATTTGTATGCATACTTGGCTTACACATAAGGCATCTGGTAACGTACCCGACTTTCCGTTTGATTTGGACACATATCTGAAGAGGAGAGTATTCACTAGAAAAGGAGATCCGGTATCCGTGAAACTTTCGAATGATATTCATGCATTGATATCCGTTATTGAGGGGGAGGAATATTCGACCATCAAAGACATAATTAGTAACTCCCGCAGGAAATCGCCAGCTTCACAGCGTGTATATACAGATTGCATGGACGTATCACGGCATCACTCCGGTAGTCTGTCTATTCTGCAAAACCGTTAACACCCTCCTTTCGTCGACGCTGTCTGGTGAGTGTGAAAATCATGATATGTACGGAAACTGCATTATCCCACATAAACATGTCAATTGGTGTAACGACGATGCAATCTCAGAGTTCTTTCCCTTAGTGTGCAACGTTGCTACTCAGACAGATTACATTGTAACATGTAATTCCTCCGTCCAGCGTTCTCCCATAAGAGAAAAGAAACATATGCGATTTCATTCAGATACACTAAGCTGCCAAGGATAATTGGAGCGTACCTGTGAAACGATCAGTGACTTTTGCTGACATAATTAAAACTATTGGAACGCCGTCCAAGCCCCGTTGTAACGGTATTCCGGTTAGGGTAACACAACGAGGGCGTGATGGTGAGGGGTTCACTGAATTCCAGAAAAAAACGGACAAAACACTATTTTGTTGGAGGATACAAAATGGGTGTAAACAGAGGCGAACATTGTGAAGTATGTCACTAGACGTGGTCCAAAAGTGACAATGGTCCGAATTTATCCATGCCGACGAAATCCAAATTATATCATTATCCGTTTAAACGTGGAGGCTGATGACAATTCATCCCCTTGTGGAGACCAATGGGTTCTGGCGCCCGGAGGTTTACTGTATTTTTTTTTTTTAAATTTTATTTTTAAATTTTTTTTTTAAATTTTTTTTTTTTTTTTTTTACTGTAAACCATGGAACATAAACGGTGAGCGCCTACGTATGCGCAATAAGGCTAACATGGATCCTCGTCAACATAAATGGAATGCGCATTATCAACAAAGACCATACAGTGATAGGCAGTTAAACATATATCGTGATCTTGGTCCATATAGTGACTACTATGTACAGGTATTCTAGGCCCGAATATTGACTACCAATGGTACTGTGATGATTACAATGGATCACTTAAATATACTTGCTATCATCACTGATGGCCACGGGTTCGAGCCCCGCTCAGGCCGTGTCTCATTTATATGAAAAAGTTGGCAGTTTCATACGGAGGTTGGTGCACCCATGTACTGGTTAACCGCTGGAGCCTGCCCAGGAAAGGTGTTGTTAGACGGCGATATAGCCCAAAATGGTGCTGATGCAGGCGTTAAACCCGAAATATAACATACCATAATATAACATAAATATACTTACCTGGAATGTTACGGAACTAACGTCCAGTAGCTCTTATCTCTGTGATATATTACATAGCCAACATATTGACGTGTGTGGTATTTCTGAACACTGATTACTAGAGAAAAACTTTTTATTAATTTTATTAACACAATACTCATTATATATGTGTAGCATCTGTAGTTTATACACATTTATTTTAGCTCGATTGTGAAACAAGTTCTTACAACTTATATTTATCACTCTCGAGACCTCATTCCTGATGGCATCCATCGCCACGAGGGAGAGAGAAGAGGCAACGTGGAATTTAAATGCCTTGCCTAAGGGCACACTCGTAACGGCTTCAGCGGGACTCGAACTCCGGGCCTTTCGCACCCGAAGCGAACGCGCATCTACTGAGCTATCACGACTTCCATCTGTAGACAATGACTGTTCGCTAACTACCAACAGAACATTTGGGAAAGGTGGAGTTGCCCTTATCTGGCATATAAAACTTGACAAGCCTTTATCAGCACGCCCTTGTCTCTTAATGATGACCGCATTGTAGGCATACAGGTGCAAATATCGCCTAATAACTTTATTTGCAGGTGTATCTAACCATGCAGTAATCACACGATTGCATATGTTAGTGAATATATAGACACTTTATATAGTATTCAGAGCATGGTACAGTTATCGTTTTAGGCGATTTCAACTCGAATGTTGTTCAACAGTCGATGCACTCGTACATATACATTTATTTCTCTAATTTTATAAATGATACTAATTTGGTGGCAATAGATACTTTACCCTTATATATGGGAGCTAACTCAACTTTTGTGTCATACGATGGTCAATCAGAAAGTTTGATCGACCATATTTGCGTACCAATTGAATAATTGGATTGCATTAACTATTGCGAGATCATCGACGATCACTGTCTAAATGTTTCTAACCATCGACCAGTTGTGTGCAGTCTGTGTTGTCCTATTATTATGTATGCGAATGGTTACTGTGGTACAAACCGTATTAACTGGAATAAGGTCTCTGAGGCTGAGTATAATTGCTATGAAAATACATTGAGCTAGTCAGAGTGCCTGCTGAGGGCTAGATTTCAACCGATCTCATCGCCGAATGATATCGACAGCATATACACCAATATCGTTACTGCTGTTCCAGAAGCATCAGCAGCATCTATACGTAAACGAACATTTAAGCATTTCTTAAAGCCTTACTGTACTCAAAACTTAACACTTCTGCACAAAAATATAAGTCGTTTACGTCATATATGGTTGTCTGAAGGAAAACCGTGTGGCTTTAGCCAATCTTACCGCAATTATAAACACGCAAAACGCGAATTTAGACGCACGCATAGACGTATCGTCGAAACGTTCATGCGGGATCAAGACGATGAGCTAGATAAACTTGGTGAAGTTGACCAGAAGCAATTTTGGTGCGTAATTAATAGGAAACGCAAAGGTTGCAATAAAGCTGGCTGTGAAATTAAGTTTGGCAATGTCATGTACCGCGATGCGTTATCCATCACAGACCAGTGGAAACAATATTTCGCAGACTTTTCAAACTCCGAGGTACCCTACTGAACATTTCCAATAGTGGTGTTGGATCTGGGAACCTAAACATATTCAGTCTCACAAAATTGTATAGGACAGTAGTCTTGCCGACATCCCTATACGGGTTTGAACTGTGGAGCTACCTTACATCCGCCAATATCCTTGAAATCGAACGAGCCCATATATTGTGCATAACATATATTCAACGCCTACCGTTGTTTACTAATAATCAAGCGTCACTCAGCTGTCTGGGCCTTGTTCCGATTGAAACAGAAATAGATTACAAGAAACTCCAGAGACTCCCCCGCCAATACCTCTCGAAACGTATCTTTATAAACAGGTTGGTGTGCTATAACTCTTGCATTGAAAGACAAAGCCTTGGGTTTATTCCTGATGTGCTTGGATTACTTAGAATGTATGAGCTCATGCATTATGTAGATATCTTTATTGAAACTGCATTTTCCATCAAAATAGCAATGGAAATATATTCTTAAGCGGAATGTATATGGAATTGATTTCGAAAAAGGTACTATATCAGCATGTAGCTCCTTGCCTACAGGTATTGGTAAAACTATATTCCAAAAACAGGAACCTTGTACTAACTGGCAATTAAGTCGTAAATTCCCAAGCGTAAAAATGTACTGTTCCACAGCTATATATGCACTGTGTAGATTACTTTCTTTCTCACGTCCTGAGTTATGCACACAATGCGATAAATGTGTTGTGAACTTAGTTGTTCATAAGCTGTTATTGTATACATTTCAGGATAAATTAAGAAAGTGCTTATGGCAGAACATAAGTTGTGTGACTGGTATTAAGACATACAGTCAAACCTGTGTTAGTGGTCACCTCTATTAGGCAGCCACTCTGTATTAAGCAGCCAGTTAGCAGATTCCTAATATGTTGCTATATTATACATTTGACCTCTATTAAGCAGCCACCTGTGCTAAGCAGCCACTTTCTGTGATTACCTTGGCTGGCTGCTTAAGACAGGTTTGACTGTACATTGATTTTATCACACAACCACCCGAGACACAGATATATGATATGCTTGCAGGACTGGAGACACATGAACGTCCAGACACTGCAAGTGAAACACTTATGATAACATGTTTTAAGGCATTCGGGCAAATGCTCCAAACTTAAGGTTGTTGTAAATCAGTAATCTAAACATGTTTGCTTATTTTTACATACTATTGTGTTGCTTTTAGGCACCTGAACCGCTTTCTCTACTGAAGAAAGGTGTTCTGGTTATAAACTCTGTATCAGCTTTTGTGTGAGCTACCATCATCTCTTTCCCTTGCATTTCGTTTCGGCAAGTTATGATGATCGGTATACACTAATTAATAGCTGCATGGTTATGTCAGTTCTTATGACCATTATTGTACACTTGTACTACTTTGTATATATATATTATATATGTATGTTTATATGTGTCCATGTAAAACGTGTAATTGTATATTATGTATGTTCACTTGTGCTCTTCATGTGTATGGAGGTGATACAAGGATTATTATTATTATATAATAATTGTACACATAATTTTAGCTATTATATGAAAGCATACTTGGATATATTAGCGTCTAATTTGAGATTATTTCTAACTCGAATGTAGACTTCTGCCCATTCGCCTAGAATCAATACTGGTGGATTCGCTGATAATATAGTACAGAGAACTGAGCGTTATTGTCAGTGTTGCAATGTTAGCGACATTGGAGATGAGTATCATTTTGTTTTAATGTATCCGTGCTACTCAGGTTTGCTTGTACATGTATACATTTTTTATGTTATTGTGAAGTGATAATTGAAAGGTGTTATTAATCTTGGCTCGTTTTCTGAAGGAAACCGTAAACCATAGAATGCTTTATCTTCTTAATTACACAGAAACACCAACTAGTGTTCATCCTCTATATGGTTCATTAGAATACAGTAGCAATACAACAGCTTTATTGATCACTTGTTTATTTGTATATAATTATATATGTATTTATGTAGTTTAAACATATTTGATTTCAAACAATTGTAACATATATACATATAGCAATTAGGACATTACAATATAATATTTTATGTTTTGAAAAAGGATTAGGTCCGAAAGATTGATTAGCTTATAAAGGTCTTCTCCTTAGAAATTCGTTTGCTGTAAATGTAAATTTGGCGGTAAAAGAATTTGCTTGAAATGTATTTATGTATACGTCATGAATAATGCTCTGTTCTGTTATATTCTGTTCTGATAATCAACAAAACTAGCTACGTGTCTATTTCTTGAGGAATGTGCCGCCTTCAAGTCAACCATTTGCGATAATCAAATTAGTTTCTTTACAAAGTGATAATAATCTGTTACCAATATTATTTACAGTTTTGTCAATGGGTACTCATGCCGGTAGATCATACACTGACTGTTCATCACTGGGCAACTTTTTTTCTTTTTATTCTTTATTTCAGTATCATCAATGTACAGCATATAACAAACACATACAATAGTTTGCATATTAAAAAAGTACACTACCACTCAATTCAGTGTTACAAGAGACTATGTATATATACATCATTCTTCTATAACATATTGCACTACTATAGTATATTATGTTATGTTATATTTCGGGTGTTACGCCTGCATCAGCACCATTTTGGGCTATATCGCCGGCGGGCAGTTTACCTAACAACACCTTTCCTGGGCAGGCTCCAGCGGTTAACCAGTACTTGGGTGCACCAACCTCCGTAAGAAACTGCCAACTTTTTCATATAAATGAGACACGGTCTGAGCGGGGCTCGAACCCGTGACCATCAGTGATGATAGGTTACAGTGGTATACAAGTCAGCGACCTTAACCACTCGACCACGGAGGCGGACACTATAGTATATACATGTACATGTACATGTGATAACTACATGTGTGAGATAAAGCTGAAAAGCAGTCGCTAATTGAAATTTAAAATCTTATTAAGATGAAATGGAATGAACTATACTGAAAGCAAAATAAGCACTACTGCGCAAACTGACAAATGTTTAAAAAGATCAAATACCAATTCCAATCAGATTGGGATTAGCCTAATTAGCAAATGCTTTTCAGATGTAATACAATATGAAGACGACATACAAAGATAAGAGGTACGTCGCTGTAAAATACTAAAACAGGTTTTGGCAGCTAATCTAATAATGGGTGCATTTGTGAATATGAACTTAAGTTGTTATTGACTAGACATATTAACAACACCAGGTTGTATAAGTTGAGCTCTATCAAATATTATTTGCATTAAATCATCATATAGGTTACATTCAAGGATAACATGTGACTCATCTTCAACTGTGTTACAGAATGTACATGTGTTCTGTCTTCTACTGGTAGGTTTTCGTATCTGCCAGTTTCAAGCCTTATAGGTGCTACGCCACATCTAAACTTACTAAATGCAGCCCGATGCGATCTAGACATAATAATTGTACAATAGTTTTCAGTTAAAACTGTTTGTTGTTTAAATGTACAGTAAGTCCTTAGCTTATTCCTACCTGTCCCATATGTACTGTCTGTTCTACTGATCAACTGGGGCCATTCCAGTTTATACTTAGACATAAATACATTTTCAACATTCGAAACAATATTCTGTTTAGGTATGACATTATCCAGAGTACAATATTGATATAATTCAGCTTCCGTAAGTGTTCTTCTAAGATTATAAAACCAATTGCTACATTTAATGTTTGCTAAGGAGTTTGCCAGACTGCCATTCCTCGATTGATTCGATCCGAATTCATATGAGATAAACGAGACCAAAGACGGGCAATATATTTTAACTTACGAACATATGGCGGTAGTCAAGCCATTTCACCGGCAACTGCCACGTTTGTGTGTATTTGCCAACTCATAGAATGGACCGCATGTCACGATTTTGAACCGCATTGATGCAAGAGTATTGTTTATATTCCCAAATTATACCGTAATCAATAACGGGCCAAACATCGGAGTCGTATAGTTTGGTAAAAACATTACATGGAATGCCACCAGCGGATTAACACTGAGCATTAACATTAAGACTGAGCGCGCGGCTAGCACTCTGAGCAACCATTTTAGCAGTTACATTATAATCTAAATGTTCATGCAACACAATACCAAGATATAAATATCTATCAACTATTTGTAGCTCAACAGCTCCGCATGTAAACGAGATATTTGTTACCGGAGTAGATTCCTGGCGAAAATGAACTATTTTACTTTTGTCACTATTAATACACATACCATTTAAATTGCACCAGTCTTTCAAAGCACTTAATAATACTTGCAGGTCATTTGTGTTTTCAGCTAAAAGTACAATGTCATCTGCATATAATAACAAATGGTATCATCATCGCAGGTGACACCTACTCCAAGATATTTCAGATACAAAGCTAAGTCATTTATATATAGATTAAATAGCAATGGAGAACGAATACATCCCTGGCGTAAACCGCAATTAACATCAAACCAATCCGTGTTAAATTGATGTGAACATAACGGTCAAGATTAATGTTTTCTACAGCACCAGGACGTACACCTGTCATCTGTCAGATAAATGTATCCATAGTAACTATATTTTCTTATATCAATTTTCAATTGTTCAAAAAATGAAATTGCAACAAATCGGACTAAGCATTTCTATTCACTGCAGAATCCTCTGGTGGTATATACATGTACATATTATTAATAAACCGTACACTACCATTATGGTTCAAATTAACAAGTACATTTTTATTAAAATAATTTTATTGGTTTTGTCGACATTTACGGTCAAGTGCCATTTTGTACAGCTCTCATGGAAGCTATTCATTGTTCGTTTTAAACCTTCTCGAGTTTCACTAAATACAATGTATAACCACATTGTCGGCAAACATTATCAGGTACAGTGAAAGTTGCTCTAACGTTAGACCACAGTTCATAGTTTCATGAAGTCTCATTTCTATGTCATTATGAAATTTTAGTTTAGTTTAAACTTTATTTATTTTACAACCATTGCGAAGCCAGTTTAAACAACTTATATTAATCACTCTTATTGACGCGGATGAAAGCGTAAATCTGGTCATTCGTGTGAGAGGAAAACTGGAGTACCCGGAGAAAACCGATATGGCGACCATCTCACATAGTTCCCTGGAAGTAGTATCATATTAACAATTTTCTCAATATTGTATATCGGCACAATTCATTTAACAACCAGTCCCCACAGGATTTATTATTTCCTAATCCCTTAATTGCGTCACATGAAGCGAACGCGCTACCATTGCGCAATGGTAGCATGCTCGCTTCATGTGCGAAAGGCCTGCAGTTCGAGCCCTGCTGGAACCGTTACGATTGTGCCCTTGGGCAAGTCATTTAAATTCCACGTTGCCTCTTCTCTCTCCCTCGTGGTGATGGATTCCATCAGGAATGAGGTCTCGAGAGTGATTAATATAAGTTATAAGAACTTGTTTCGCAATCGAGCTAAAATAAATTTGTATAGACTAGACTAATTGCGTCACGTATATCCTTGTGAGTAATCGGTTGATCGAGTTCATCAAATACCGGATTTTGTACATGTTAAAATCGTTTAAGAAATGTACGGTTTCGTCATCAATATTCGACCTTTCAACTCGCCAATGTTTTGAAATGTTCAAACAATTCCGACATGGATATGTGATCATCATTTCTTGAATGTGTCGATGTTTTAAACATATTCCAAAATTTCTTTGGAGCAAGGAATATGCTCACCCACATGGTTCGCCAGCGGCTTTCACTTCCTACTTTTCGAGCCCCGCTGGAACCGTTATGATTGACGTCCAAAATACTATAATTTACGTAAAACATTTTTAAGCCATATTTTTATCATTGGCCGACACTACAAAAAATCGATAATCTATTGAGCTCTAGAAATCCAAAATTAATTCATAATCTATCAACATATTTGTATTTCGCATTTAAAGAAAGAGAACGAACATTTAATTAATTTATATGAACTATTAATAGTTTTTGCTTTAAAGATCGTGTATTTTTATTTAAAATAGAAAATAAGGGAGAACACAATAGTGTTTAAACGTCTCTGTAAATTGTCTTTGCACTTTACATATTTGTTAATTTTGTTGGCTATAGATGTATTGTACCATTTAATGCCTATTAAAATATATGATTTGTTATGTTAATAAGCTCAATCATCAGCAAGCAATGACTACCTGCGGATTTGCAAACGTCTAATAGTAGTTCACCGAAACGATTTGATCGGTTGTTCATTGACCTTGTTTTTTTTACGTTTATTTATCGTCGCTACCGGTTGCCCATATGAGCGACGCCTCCTGAAGATATTAGTCATTTTAGATTTTGGAGGATAGTGCAGTGATAGACAGAGACCCATTCCAGAGACTCCTCTGGATCTGTTACGTGCACGGTGTAAAGCACCGACACGAGACCTCGGTTTAATGTCCCATCTGAAAGACTGTTAATTTTATTAGGGTCAGACGGGGAATCGATCCCTGGATTACCAGTCCAGCGTGTTACCACTGGGCTATAGATCCGTCTGTGTTCATTGACCTCCGTGAATATGTCATCATCGAAATGCTCACAGTCTAGGTCACTGGTGTTTTTTACAACGATTGCGAGGCATGTTTTAACAACTTATATTAATCACTCTCGTTGGCGCGGATGAAAGCGTATATGTGGTCATTCGTGTGGGAGGAAACCAGAGTACCCGGAGGTCACTGTGGCTATCGTATTCAATATAGTCCCGTTTGACATTGAATAAATGTAAATGTTGTTGTCGTTGACAGTTATTATTGTATTCAGGTATCCTTGAACAATTACGTTACCCCTTTGTTTAAAGAATACAACATCTTCCTCTAAATTACGATACAAGTTTACATCATTCAGGCGCAATATATGTAAAAGACATGCAATTATTGTTAATAAATGCAAAACTCTGTGAACACACATATATATATATATATTCGCTTGTCATTTTCACCTATTTGAACAAGTGAGTTAAAAACATCGCAACACCTTAGCTTGTAACGTAGCATATGTAGTACAGTGTAGTATAGTATTAGTTATTTCCCTTGGATCAATAGTTAAATTAGTTGACACGTACTTTTGACCTGATACATACCAATGTTTAATCACGTGCTCCTGTACTAACCAATCACTGCATGCTATGATACATCCGCCATTTTAACAAAACATCAACAAGAAGCCATTAACTACGTACTTATATATAATCCATATTATGTCGAAGTATTTATATATACCTTCAGGTAACTATTGATACTCCTTTCTACTACCATTGTCGCAAACTCTCCTTTTTCTTCTCGTAATAATATGTCTCGGTTGCTACGGCTCTTACCAGGGTCTATCCTATTGTAGACTCGCTGGAGTTGTCTAGGGGGTTTCTTCGTTATTATATGTATTAATGATAACTCAACACAGTATTACATTTCTTCTATATAATATCTTGTTTAAATTGGCATCAGAAATATCCATATATATATAATCAGTGATCTATATATATATACATCGTATCATTAAAAGCTTATTTAACAATCCATTTGTGTGAGCCGACTATGCGCTTACACAATATATTTAACATCCAATCTTTCTAATCCGTCATTACTCAATATCACTATAATCTAATCACTGTTTCTGATTAGATTAACTTTTAATCACCTTCTGGTGGTTCGCCGAAACTCTGTTTCTTCTATGGCTGAACAATTTAATTATTCGACAAATCTTTATAAGTTATATTTCTTATAATGTCCATAATATCTAAGTATCATAAATACAGTTTATATGTTCTATATACTAGATTGAGATCACGACCTTTCTCGCTCCTGGAGTTAGGCTCTAGTGTGTCTGATCTATGTTAATAAAATCCATTTCTTATATACATGATTGAATCAGTGTATATATGATATAACAATTCCTAAAACATCTGTTATTCCTAAACATCTGTTATGTTATCTAATATTACACCATCAAACCAGTTCGGTGCCTTTATATTACATAACTGGACACCTGCAACCACGGCCTGTTATCTAATATTACACCATCAAACCAGTTCGGTGCCTTTGTATTACATAACTGGACACCTGCAACCACGGCCTTGATAAACTGAGATTAGGCCTAACATCTTAAGTCATTTCCCGCGCGAAGCGAGATTGATAATTTTAGGCGCGAAAATAATAGCAGACGATTATGCATAAAACAAATATATATATATTACATGGTAAACATTTGGCCATATATAGAAACAGTTTAATGTATTTATATAATACATTACTATTTATATATAACAATAATAAATATTTCGTGCAAATTGGGGTTTTGCACAATCCTCCCTACCCGGGGAGAAGTTTGACATCGCCCGCTATCGGCCGATTTACAAATCTTCATTCCTTTGAATATACAGTAGAAAACAATCATAATATCAATACATCATATGTCCTAAAATAGCATTTCTTTCGCTAGGTACCAACATTCTAATCATAGAGGCAATAACTATTTACTGAACAACTGAAATAATACCAAGTACATTTACTAAGTCAAACATCACAGTCATTGAACTCTACTGAGAAAGTCTGCTAGAACATTTTGAGTCCCTTTGATATGTTTAATGGTCAGATTAAATTCTGAGAGACACAGTGCCCATCTTAAGAGGCGTTGATTGGACGTTTTCGACCTACTTAACCATACAAGGGGATTATGATCTGAATTAATTATTGTTTTGCTTGTGCTTACATATATGCGAAAATGTTCGATACCGGCCACTATAGCTAATAATTCCTTCTCTATTGTAGAGTAGTTTTTCTCTCGTGGAATAAGTTTTCGGGAATAAAATGCTACTGGGTGTGGTACTTGGTCAACGGTCTGAGTCAGTACAGCCGAAATTCCCAAATCGGAAGCATCAGTATAGAGTTCGAACTCTTGGTTAAAGTCAGGGGCCTTCAGTATGGGTTTATTGGTTAAAGCTTTCTTTAAGGATTCGAAAGCAAGTTGATGTTTATCGCTCCACTGAGTTATGATGTTCCCTGATCGCTTGCCCTTTAATAAGTCAGTCAGGGGAGCGGCGATCTCAGCGAACTGGGGAATGAATTTCCTGTAAAATCCTACTGATCCCAGATATCCTCGTAATTGTTTCTTGGTCTGTGGGGGAGAGATATTACTAATACACTCAACCTTGCTGGAAA
>CM026388.1:52754398-52770010 GCA_014843695.1 Archivesica marissinica | reverse complement strand
CATATAGGGGGGCATTGGGCCAGAGGATTGCTTAAACTACTATGTACACATAGTGGGGTCATTGGGCCAGATGACAGCTTAAACTACTATGTACACATGGGGGGGTCATTGGGCCAGAGGATTGCTTAAACTACTATGTACACATAGGGGGGTCATTGGGCCAGCTAAACTACTATGTACACATGGGGGTCATTGGGCCAGGGAGCTTAAACTACGTTGTACACATGGGGGGGTCATTGGGCCAGAGGACAGCTTAAACTACTATGTACACATAGGGGGGTCATTGGACCAGAGGACAGCTTAAACTACTATGTACACATAGGGGGGTCATTGGACCAGAGGACAGCTTACACTACTATGTACACATAGGGGGGTCATTGGACCAGAGGACAGCTTAAACTACTATGTACACATTGGGGGGTGATTGTGCCAGAGGACAGCTTAAACTACTATGTACACATAGGGGGGGCATTGGGCCAGAGGACAGTTTAAACTACTATGTACACATATGGGGGCATTGGGCCAGAGGACAGCTTAAACTACTATGTACACATAGTGGGGTCATTGGGCCAGAGGACAGCTTAAACTACTATGTACACATAGGGGGGTCATTGGGCCAGAGGACAGCTTAAACTACTATGTACACATAGGGGGGCATTGGGCCAGAGGACAGCTTAAACTACTATGTACACATAGGGGGGCATTGGGCCAGAGGACAGCTTAAACTACTATGTACACATAGTGGGGTCATTGGGCCAGCTTAAACTACTTTGTACACATAGGGGGGCATTGGGCCAGAGGACAGCTTAAACTACTATGTACACATAGTGGGGTCATTGGGCCAGAGGACAGCTTAAACTACTATGTACACATGGGGGGGTTTGGGCCAGAGGACAGCTAAACTATATGAACATAGGGGGGCATTGGGCCAGGGGCTTAAACTACTATGTACACATAGGGGGGCATTGGGCCAGAGGATTGCTTAAACTACTATGTACACATAGTGGGGTCATTGGGCCAGATGACAGCTTAAACTACTATGTACACATAGTGGGGTCATTGGGCCAGCTTAAACTACTTTGTACATATAGGGGGGCATTGGGCCAGAGGATTGCTTAAACTACTATGTACACATAGTGGGGTCATTGGGCCAGATGACAGCTTAAACTACTATGTACACATAGTGGGGTCATTGGGCCAGCTTAAACTACTTTGTACATATAGGGGGGCATTGGGCCAGAGGATTGCTTAAACTACTATGTACACATAGTGGGGTCATTGGGCCAGATGACAGCTTAAACTACTATGTACACATAGTGGGGTCATTGGGCCAGCTTAAACTACTTTGTACATATAGGGGGGCATTGGGCCAGAGGATTGCTTAAACTACTATGTACACATAGTGGGGTCATTGGGCCAGATGACAGCTTAAACTACTATGTACACATAGTGGGGTCATTGGGCCAGCTTAAACTACTTTGTACATATAGGGGGGCATTGGGCCAGAGGATTGCTTAAACTACTATGTACACATAGTGGGGTCATTGGGCCAGATGACAGCTTAAACTACTATGTACACATAGGGGGGTCATTGTGCAAGAGGATAGCTTAAACTACTATGTACACATAGTGGGGTCATTGGGCCAGCTTAAACTACGTTGTACACATGGGGGGGTCATTGGGCCAGAGGACAGCTTAAACTACTATGTACACATAGGGGGGCATTGGGCCAGAGGACAGTTTAAACTACTATGTACACATAGGGGGCATTGGGCCAGAGGACAGCTTAAACTACTATGTACACATAGGGGGGGGTCATTGGGCCAGAGGACAGCTTAAACTACTATGTACACATAGGGGGGGGGGGCATTGGGCCAGAGGACAGCTTAAACTACTATGTACACATAGGGGGGCATTGGGCCAGAGGACAGTTTAAACTACTATGTACACATAGGGGGGTCATTGGGCCAGAGGACAGCTTAAACTACTATGTACACATAGGGGGGTCATTGGGCCAGAGGACAGCTTAAACTACTATGTACACATGATGGGGGGCATTGGGCCAGAGGACAGCTTAAACTACTATGTACACATAGGGGGGGGGTCATTGTGCAAGAGGACAGCTTAAACTACTTTGTACACATGGGGGGGGGGCATTGGGCCAGAGGACAGCTGAAACTACTATGTACACATAGGGGGGTCATTGTGCAAGAGGACAGCTTAAACTACTTTGTACACATGGGGGGTCATTGTGCAAGAGGACAGCTTAAACTACTATGTACAACTAAGGGGGACATTGTGCCCCACAATCAACATTAAAAAACTCACACTAGCCAAGGCTTTCATTGCTATTGATGAACCAGGTCAGAGTATCCCGAATACTGAAATAGCTTCATTCTTCAAAGAATATTCAGAGTTTATCTCAAAGAGAAAAGAACACTTGGATAAATCTGAAACAAACACCAGTGGAGCATCAATCACACTATCCAAAAAATTCATGAACATCAAGAAACACAAAACCCAAATGGAAAACGACGAATAAACAAACACAAAACAAGTAAAAAAATGTAAACTGTAAACAAAGGGAAAATGTGCATCATCACCAGTAGGCAGGACCCTCTGGCTTACATGCGCTGGCAGTTTCAGTCAGAAAGTGATTCAGAGTGATGTTCTGAATGAATAGTGTTGTGCTTGTCACATATATCAGCCAGCAGAGCTGACCGACTGTGTCTCTCTGGTGTTTACTAAATGGGCCCAGTGTGACTTCCCATGTGCAGTCACTGGACCCATCTGATTTACTGGTGTAAACAGAGTGGTGAGAAGGCATGACACATTTATGTGCCCCTGCTATGCTGAGGAGTAAAATCATAAAAACGTGACGTGTAAATATGTTAATGTTATTGTCTTAGTTACATAATTAAGTTAGAGTTACAAACTTTATTATATAGTATTAAAAAAACTTTTAGCACAGACTGTATTTTGGGTAGTCAGTGGGTCACCGAAACATGTGCAAAATAATCCTCTCCTAGAAGAATATAGGTCAAGGAAATGGCGGCATCCATGCTGTTTCTGTGAAAAATGCATGCTGTTTTATGTCAGACAGATAGGAAAGGAATTAACTACGTAGGATAGCAAATATACTATTTATTTGTGTAGTCTATACAATATATTTATGAAATATCCTTAGGGTCACCGAAACGAGTACGTCCTAGATAGGACTAAGTCGTAACATTAATGAACAAATTACGCAGGAGAAATAGTTATTAGCCTAGGGCGTGGATTAATTAATTAGGATTTAGCTATGTTTAGCCCGCTTTGAGGCTTTGCCTTATTCATATTAATTGTGGCTTATGGAAATTTCAATAGCGGTGTTTGACCTACACACACAGAAATTATATCACTAGATTTCGCGACCAAATTTTAAAACCATATTTCTATTAATTTACATAAAATGAGGACTACCATAAAGTCTCGTAATCTTAAACAAGAATTCTATGAAAACATATTTCCATCAATCAGTATCAACACAAATTTTCAAATAAAACGTCAGTTTTGTCCAAGATTCGTTTCAGTCTCACGCCAGTTTGACATTTTTACGACATCTGTTTCAATTCAAATATATTACAGCCTCATTTTAACATTCGTTATTAATGCATCGTGTTGTTTGTTTACTGCCAGTTATTGACTTATCATGTGTAAGTTGTGCACCGCTACATGTCATAACCCCAGTGTATCAAATTCTCACGATTTTCAATACACGGAAACACGGTTTGGCTTATTATATAGTACGCACCGTTTTGACCTACTTTCGCCAAAACGAGACTAACAGGTAAACAAACGTAAATATGCATTACTCGTGTGCACATTTCTATGAATCTAAATTGATTGTTTTATAGACAAAATCACGATCAAGAAATGTTGCATGAAATTCAGGCTAAAACATTAGATACAGCTGATAAACAGACTGATTTTAATTCCACATGAAGGTGAACTTATCATCGCCAGTGGCTACTCCAGTCATAAAAATTGAATAGATTATTTGAAGACATACATTGCAAGTTGATCCATAGCTGTTACATGTAGTTTATACAACTTTATTTTAGCTTGATTGCGAAACAAGTTTTTACAAATTATATTAATCACTCTCGAGACCTCATTCCTGATGGAATCCATCGCCAAGTTGGCAAGTTTTTTTACACAGACGTTATTTACACCGTTATTTAACGTCATGTAAAAAACAGATTTTTTACGGACGGTCTCGTACAAAAATAGTTTAGAAATAAATATGATATTACTTCAAAAAATACTCAAGATACCATCACATTATTTATATATTTGATATATTCAAACTTTCAGTCATTGTATTAGGTGAATCCACAAAGTAAAGTCTCATTAAGCTGATCCCCATAACTAAATGTCAAGTGAAGTGAAATACACAATTACAACTACCAGCAGACAGCTCTATAACCATGATACCCAGTGAAGTCACAAGGGTGTGACAAGGCCCTGCTGCATTTGGGATGTAATTAAAATGTGACTTCATTTAGCCGGCTATATAAGTATGTGGGCAGTAGAACAGATTCATATTCTAGATTTCATCATATTATATTCATATTTATGTAAATAAACAATCAATCAGTAGTTTTTCATTACAAACAATGTGTGATGTACATGTATGTGTGATTGGCTGTATGATAGTGCATAATGTTTGAATGAGGCGAGTGCATGACAAGATTTTACACACACACTCCTCCCAGTCTGATTCATATTTATGTTATTTACAGTTTTTTTACAATGTTACGTAAAAAATAGGTTTTTTTACGGTAAAAAACCCAACCCTGTCCTGATGGAATCCAATACCACACGGGAGAAAGAGAAGAGGCAATGTGGAATTTTAGTGTCTTGGCTAATGGCTACAGCTGGGCGTTAACTCCGGGCCTTTTGCATCTGAAGCGTATACGCTATAACTGCACTATCACGACTTCCATATCTGTTCACATATCTCTAACTTTAACTCTTCTTATGGTAATATATAGGTAGCAACAACTGAAAAATTCCATACAGTACATCTGGCATTTTATTAACAGCATATTTCATAAAACATACTTACATAACAATTATAGTATGTATGTATTTGAGGTGAGGAATTACTTCACAATAAAATAATTTATTATTTTGAAATTGATTAATAAATTTTTTTATACAGGTAAACGAAGATCATTTGTAAGCATGATAACGAAATACATATAGTTTCATATTAATCATGTTTCGCTATATTATTGCAAGTGCGAAAGTTACAACACTAAAACTACAATATATTAAACAAAATTAATTACAGGTAAACTGTATGAACATTGTATCCATTGTACATGTTGATTTAGTTAAAATACTAATATGACCATGGGACATATGTCTGGAAATTATTTTTCCTCTGGATTGTGATGGTAATAAAAATGACTAAAACATATTGGAATCTATGGTACATGTAGCTAGCGCAAATTAATGAAAGAAAGCACAATCAAGCCACAAAAGTGATGTTCAATACCAATTCACAAAATTTAGTGCCAGTATTTGTTTTTTGGCGCCATTGGCGACCGATAGCGGGAACCCTGGAGAATATAATATTAAAAAAATTAAGAAGTTTCACAGTTTTATCTTTTCATAGGTGAAATGAATAAAAATATAAATTAAATAACTTATTTATTAATGCTTCCTGCTAGTAAATGTTTTCATGAAAAGTATAATAAATGTCACGAAATGAGTCACAGCTTAATTCCACGCTTAACGCGTCTGGTGAAGATTTCAGGCACAACGCATTCGCTGAAGAAGGAAGTCAGCTTCACTAACATTATTTTCCATATGCTGGCATCAAATTCTATTTTTTCCACAGTGCATCCTCCTAATGTCCATATAACGAAATGGCACCACTTTCTACCAGTGATTCCCATTTGTCCTTGAACTTGGTAATAATATGTGTGATGTCTTTTCAGTTTAACTAAACCATTGATTACCTCACAACAGAAGTCTTTGTTTGATGCAGCTTCAAGGGGTGACACCATCCTGTACTTATATGGGCACTTTATTTCCAGTACTCCAAGTGAATCGCAATGTGGACAGTGTACAAGTCCATCCGGGCTGCTACCTAAATATGGGTATTCTGGCACAGTCCAAAACCCACATTCTGTCACAGTTAAACCTGGATGTTCACGTTTAGTCTGCTTCACATACATTCTCCTTGCAGCAGGCTCATGAGATCTCCCCCATCTCAAGCTTTCACAATCAAACTTCGAATATCCGAGCACAGATTTTAAGATTGAATCCGGTCGAGTTAGTTTTTTTCGTTTGAATATCAGGCCAAATGTTGAGGATGTTACTCTATCAGACCGCGCTTCCTCCCAGTTTCTATTTTTTGACTGTTTCCTCGTTTTGAACTCAATACTACACACTGTTCAGCCGTAACACATAGTTTAGTCAAATATTTCTGAAATGCTACTAGCGGTTCGGCATCCTGCAAATTCACTGAGTCCCTGTACATGAAAGGGGGTGTCGGTAAGCCCAGGTCACATTTAGCTGGTGTTGGTGGTCGCTGGAACATGTGCACAGTCAAATTGTTCGATAACAGAAACGCCGCATGTGGACTTGCGCTTTGTAGTTTCATACCAAATCGTTCTATGTTTATAGGTGTTGGTTGTGGTTTAGTTGATGATGATGGTTTTATATGAAATGTTGGATTTCTTGGTGGCGAGTGTGAAAGTTTTTGTTTCTTGATAGTGAGATCAGAAACCTTCTTTGGGCTCAGTTTCCTTGAACGTGCAGGCTGGTTCCAGAGGCATCGTTCGATGTGCATGAATCCAGTCCTTCTTTCTTCTTGATTGTTATGTCGATCAAGGCGTACATTAAAGCAGAGACATGATTGCAGGATTCTCCTTCACTGAAACGTCAGAAAAACATAATGTTAACATCATAATTCTATGGAAAATTATAATTATGTGAGCTTCATGTTACCATACCATGTACATGTGATTAACCAGTCGCGAAATGCCCTATCGCTCCACCCCCCTATGATCATGTGACCCAGTAACGCGAGGTTAGTGGCATGTAAGGCCCATTTATTCATATAAAACATCAATGCATCTATTAATTTCCTGTTGTATATATAATTATATACACTATTTCCCTCGACTTACAAGTAAATAAACATAAATTTAGATATGAAATTTAAACAATGCATGACTATAATATAGTGTTTGTTTGAACAAAGTTAAAATACAATGTTATGCTGCAGTAGATAATTCCTGCATAAGAACAAGCTACTTGTGAGTAGATCATGAAATATTATCGTATTACAGGCAAGCGACTGGTTAATTACACTATATGTACACATCAAACCCATCTCCATAATATACATTACTGCCTTTTACAGGCACTACATGAGATTTCCCAAGTATATCTGTAATTACCGGCTATATACTCAGGGGATCTTAGTACAGATGCATATTAAGACAGTCCACTTGCTCTTAATCTTCTTAGTGCACTTAGAAAACTCAAGTCGCCCAAATGCATTTATGCGGCGAGCCGTTGATGACTTTAAATAAACTTATTAGTCAGTCACTACATGAGATTCTAGTCTTTTAGTATGAATATTGGCTTGGCTACTACATTGCCAATGTATGTGGTATTGGTCGATCTAGGGACCCTGATTTTGCCATCTGGGGGCCCCACATCTCCCTATTTAATTTAAAAAAATTGTAAAGTAACATACAATGGCCTATTATAAATAAAGCACTTCTTCTAATCAAATGTTGTATTTAATGGCTATGCTATGGATTTTAATCATATTTCGTTGAAATTTATTAAATACATGCAACACCATTTAAAGACATGATCGCGCACATGCTTACTTCTCCCAAAAATTCTGACCTAGGAATGAACCCTGATTGATAATGGCACATATAAGAACTGTACATATATACAATGTGTACAAATTTATGCGATCACTGGACCAGTATTTCACTGTATTTGGGGTTGTTTATTATGGTTGATTTCCTGGCACCCTGCTGGCATAAATGCTTGGAAGATAAATTCTGTTATGTTTGACTGCTAGGGGACATGATAAGGAGATATAAATATAACTTTATTCACTTACCCAGCATGACATTCGCACCCAGCACCATGTACCCGACCGCTGACTTTTGATAAGCATAACCAAACACTATCAGGGCTAGCGCTGGCTTACAATTTTCTTGAGCCAAATTTTTTATGGCATAATTCTGACTTGCGTGCTCACATTATTGTGCGCGCGCGTAACCACTACTCTTAGGTTTTACAAATTTATTTTAGCTCGATTGCGAAACAAGTTATTTCAACTTATATAAATCACTCTCGAGACCTCATTCCTGATGGAATCCATCGCCACGAGGGAGAGAGAAGAGGCAACGTGGAATTTAAATGCCTTGCCTAAGGGCACAATCGTAACGGCTCCAGTGGGGCTCGAACACTACTCCTAGTTTTATTATTCAGAAATGGTCTATTATATAAGGTACAGACCTAGCTTTTCCTAAAAACAAATTTTCAGCCACAATCTACCAGTAAATAAAATAAAAACAATGTAATCCAGTCATACTATTATTTATTTTACTAGAATATTTAGAATATTTTTTATTCAGGAATACCAATAACACAAAGGTGCTAATAAAATCTAAAAATAAATACATGTACTATGGAAAAAACTGCTGTACATGCAGTGTAGCCAGAAATTAATTAAGGATTCTACGAGACTATGCTTTTCAATAACATTTATATTCTTTTAGCTCATTACACTTTAGTACTCATTCCAGTTTTCGATTTTCCTAGACTCAAAAGAGAATCCATTTTTGATGCATAAAATAATTCATGAACTAATTAACTTTGCTTCGTTTGTGTTTTGAGATTGAATCCTTTTTAAGCACAGTACATCCAGTTCCAGTGAACGAATTCCCTTTTTTATGTTTAATACACAAACTGCACAAGAGTGATTTAGATTCACAGTCAATAATCAACCAAGGGTTGCCAATTTTTCTTGTGGTTTAAGAGATCTATTTTCAGTATTTTTAGCTTTTTTGGATACTGGCGAACTGCCAGATTCAGATTCTACTTTACGTTTCTCAGCCATAATTAATAAAGCAGAAATTAATACCAATTGCATTTCTGTATACATATATATATATCTACGAAAGAGTTACTCATTTATATCCTTTTTAATCAGCTTAATTACCATGTTCATAAACAAATTATCTAAAACACTTAGCAGTGATGTGCTAAAACTGTCCTTTGATCTGTTTCAATTTCTCCAAAGAAGTAGCAGAATCCATTAATGAGAGCATGTGTCATAAACATTAGGATTAACCATGCATTGTCTGCCTGTTTTGATAATAAATCAATCAGTCGTAAATTATCAACACCACTAACACAACAAAGACAGAAATTGCCCTATGGTCAATGACCAAGCTGCCAGTTTACTGGACTGTTACAGATTATTGATTTTTTTTCTCCATGTGAAGCAAATTAGTAAGCAACATTTTAAACCAGTCTGGATTGTTTTAGCAATTTACATGCAGTGTTCTAAATTTAGCCATGACGGAAATTAAAGTTTCAGATTTTCGTAAAGTGATACTTTTTAGGCTTTGAGCCAAATATGAATTTTCTTGAGCCACATTTTCGTTTTTTGAGCCTTTGGCTCAAATGGCGAAGCACAGCGCTAGCCCTGACTATATTCAAATATGTTCTCCTTTGTCGACATTCCTGGGACCGACCGAATACATTTTGCCCTTACATAACAATGTGAAATCGTTTTGCTAATTTCATGACATTCCACTGAATGTAAATGACGGTCTGTATAAAACACCTTTGCCTTTAATTGTTTTCTTGCATTAATAGGCATATTGTCAAATGTCCGGGTGTCATTTAGCACAAGGTAATTGTACAAGTCCGATTCTGTAAAGGGTGGTAGCACTTTAGGGTCCCGATTCCAACCAGTTTTCAATGTTTTTACATCGGGAAGATCTTCCCCAAGAGGGGTAACATGCAGTTCTTCAAATCTTTTCTCACTGAAATTCGCGTCCTGCAATTTCATTTCACACAATGGACTAACGTGTAGTTCTAACGCACCTTTCACTCTTTCTTTCAATTCGCTTTTTGACCCAGACACTGGTAATCCATGCTTACGCAAATCAATCACTCTAGACCTTTCTACGTCGATTTCTTCGATATTTCGTACGGGTGAAGCCATTTTACGTTACTGTTTTGTTTTCTGCATGAATAATTTGCACACCGGAAGTAAAATAGAGGTCAAGGTCGTACTGGGAGGCTACTCTAGCGGACTAACAAAGAAAGATAAATCATGTTTCCGAACTGGCCTATAGGAATGACACACCCAAGTGCCACATAATCTTGAAATTTACCAGTAGTTAGATGCAATATCTGTTCCTACGAATGTGTATTGGTTATATGGTTCAGAGAATTACTTAGTGCGTCGTCCATTGTCCAGTGGTACAGTGGTAGTGTCTTATTTGGATTCAAAGGGTCCCGGATAGGGATTCATATAAGCTTTAAGCTTGTTTCTCGACCCATATCGGTTCCAATGTATAAGAATTGTGTTTATATATGTATATATGTATTTGATCCGAATAAAATATGTTTAAACTAAAGGGTCCCGGGTTTGATACAAGTTTGGCACTGTTTGGGGCACATATAGTGTCATTGAGTGAGGCATCTCAGTACTGGTTAGTGACGTAAGTCTGCTAAGCCTGTCAAAAACATGTCAAGGTCCCCACAAGGTGCTTGGCATCAATAAAACATACAATGTACATAAGTAATTGAATAACATTTAGGTCACACGCACCATATTAACTATATTAACGCATGCCATTGGAATGGCCTCCCTCCCCTCAACGAAGGATCACTGCCGGCCCAATGGAAGTCAGCAAATGTTGCTCCCATTTACAAAAAAGGGGACAAGTCACACCCCGCCAACTATAGCCCTATCTCACTGACATGTGTTCTATGCAATGTTCTAGAACATCTACTTAGTTTCCTCCTCGATAGTAAAACAGTTCACTAACCACAGTATTATGTACCATTTGCAGCATGGTTTTAGAGAAAAACGGTCATGCGTGACCCAGTTAGTAATGCTAATCATTGACCTGGTTACCTCTGTCTACAATAAGTATCAGGTAGATCGCATCCTATTAGACTTCAGTAAGACTTTCGATAAGGTCAATCACGAGAATGTACTACTAAAAATGCATGACTATGGAGTCAGAGGTCAAACATTAAGGTGGATTAAGAGTTTTCTAGTATAATAGACTCCAGTCAGTTGCCCGTAATGGTATTAGTTCAGATGCCATTCATCTGGAGTCCCACATGGATCCGTACTTGGACCCCTGCTTTTCCTAGCCTATATAAACGACCTCCCACAAAACATCAGTTCCAAAGTCCGTATCTTTGCAGATGATACTGCAGTCTATCTATCACCTGCAAATGAATCGGTCACACTCCAAAACAATCCTAAGAGATTAGAAGAGTGGGAGTTGGACATGGAATTTAACCCCTCCAAATATCAAGTTATCCACGTCACCAGAAGGAAACATCCTATTCCCAGTCAATATGAACTCCACTTGAGTCGGTCACCTCAGCCAAATACCTTGGCATGGATATCTCAAATAACCTGTCGTGGGACACTCACATAAAAAGGTCAACTAAGAAAGCAAACCAAACATTAGGATTCCTACGTAGAAACATCCAGGTCAAATCCGAACCCCTTAAATCCATGGCTTACCAGACACTAGTGAGACCCCAGCTTGAATATGGCTCCGAGATCTGGTTGCCCCATATCCACACATTGATAGACCATATGAAGGTGTCCAGTGAAGAGCAGCCCATTGGATAAAGGCTGACTTCTATCGTACATCTAGTGTTACAGACATGCTACATTCCCCAAATCTATGCAGACTAGAGCAACGGCGTATTGACAATAGGTTATCCCTTCTGTATAAAATTCATAATGATCTTGTTGCTATTCCCATTGAAAATTACCTAGTTCCCCTCTCCCGTCCTGCTTGCCATTGCCATTCCTTAAGCTATAGGTTAATTACAGCAACTACATACTACTACAGGTCTTCCTTTTTTCCACGAACAATCTACCATTGGAACCATCTCCCTCCTGACATTGTCCATCTCCCTACCACAGAGCAATTCAATACGACAGTTTGCCATATTGACCATGCCAGTCCCTAGTTGTTCTGCGCAGCTGCTTTTAAACTGTTACCACAACTTATTTTCATTACTTTCTTAATTTATGCTTTTAACTATTCATACTTTTAACGTCTTTGTGGATTTTGACGAGCAACATGTCTACATCCCCGTAAGGGGTTCGACATTAAAGGAAGATAGATAAAGGTAGGTAGATAAGTAGATAGATAAAAGTAGGTAGGGTAGGGTAGGTAGATTAGTATAAGATACTATGTACAGTCCAGCCACAGCCTTTACCATTTTTGCTGATCGGCTGGCCACTGCATGTACCACTCGGGACTGTTTTTGACCTTAGTATGTGGTTATTTTCAACATTCTGTGTCTCAAATGAGATGTTTATCAACGGTCTATGACAAGCACCACCCTGTCATACTCAGTAGTGTGTGCTGGGAGTAACAAGTATATGTGGATGAATAAGTTACTACCCGAAATCATCGTTAGACGAAAGGGTTTTTAGACGAAACTAGTACGTGAATTCGTGTTTACTCTCGAATATTCACTTCTGTTATCAGTAATATAAATATGGTTATAATACAGTTACAAAACAACCTAGCAAAGTAAACAGAGTATGTCGAAGGTAGTATATTGCCAAAATACGCTAAACCGGTGATTTTATATCGAACGGTTTTAATGTTTGTTTACCTGTTTATAAGAATCTGGGTCAAGAATGTGTCCAAACCGTGTTTCCGTGTATTCTGTTACGACACCGGCTACTGTTCGACACTTTAGGTCAAACACCGCTATTGCAATTTCCGGATCCAGTGATCCGCCCATCACTACACGACAGAGCTCGAACCCAAGAGAATGCCCATACAACACTTCACTCGTCAATCCAATACTTATAAAGTCGATCTTTCGTCTTATTGAACACAACTATTGTATTTAAACTGTTTTATATCATCACAGGTGTTATTTTTGTACAAAGAGAACAACATTTATCGTTCATAGAATTGCCTAAACAGATGGGTTTTCAGTTTTGATCGGAAACTGGCCTCCGACTCAATGTTTTTCAGATAACTAGGTAGATCGTTCCACAATTTGGGTCCAACGACGGCCATAGATCTATCGGCTAATTTTGTTTGTCGTCTTGGGATGTTAAAGTTAGTGTCACTTTGTGATCTTAGTCTGTACCTTCCTCGAATGGGTACAAACATTTCTCCCAGATATACTGGAGCTGTTCCATTATTGACACGGAATACCATCACTAGAACTTTGAAAATGATTCTGGTTTTAACTGGAAGCCAGTGGAGTTCTTTCAGAAGTTCCGCACTTGGTTGTTCAAACGAGGCATTAAGGATAACTCTCATGATTTTGGACTCGCTGTAGTTTGTCGAATGTCTGTAAACAATTAACAATAAACAATTATAACACACAGTGCCATTAGATTTTCCCCAAAATAGTTTGGCACAAGACAGTAGTTTTCAACAGACTGGCCACAGGAAAATGTCAAATTTCAATGGGGTTGACCAATTGCGGTTTTTTTATTTCCAACTAAAGGCACCACCCCCTACTCTGAAGGTAATTTGGTGGTGAATGTTGCACTGACACCTGCATTTATAATATGCTGTTTATTTGTCACCAAATAATCTGCAAATATTTTTTAAATATTCCAAAATGCAGCTCATATATTTTATTTTAATATTTAGAAGTCAGTTTCACTATTGCTGACAATACCTACTCAGCCAATCAGTTCATGTATCAATAACTCTTAAATAACTTATACAACAATTTATATTAAAACCTGTGGACTGGAACTGATGGAAATGACGTCATAGGCTATAACTTATACAACATTAATACAACAACTAAAATATGCAACAGAAGGCTGCATAGTGCAATCGGTTAAAACCCCAGTATGCGTTTACTTAAGAAAAGTGCTGCACACCAAGATGTTGTAAGGAGTTGATGATTAGGTAGTGTAATTATTGTCTCATATTTTCATTTTTCAATAATAATTATGGAAAAAAATAAAATTTGGAAAATATGGCTACAAACAAACCTGCTTAAAATTGTGAAATTACCATTTATAAATGTCCTCCCTTTATATGTATTATTTTTAATAAAATCACTACTAGCTCTGTAAATGATCATATACTAAAGTTAACACTAGGATAAATTTGCATATGAATTATAGTATTATTTTTCCAAAGGAAGAGAATAAACCACATAAAGAAACTTTAAGCGTTGAACTATCACGCAGGAGGTAAAGGTTTGATTCTACGATGCTGAATTGTGAGTGGACATTTTTGTACATCTGTAATTATAGTCAGTACAGTCCAACATTGTTGCCTTGTACTCAGTTAACTACCGGTACCCAAGCTTGGTAAAAAAGCAAATTGTGTTTGGGAGATGAAGCGTGGACAAGTTTTGTGTTATAAAATGTTCAAATGTCCGTAAATCTGCAAACAATTAGCTATCCAACCGGAACGGGGTTACAATATGCACAACTAGATATTACACCCATGCTTCTTACGAAGATTGGTGAAAATCCAAATAATTGTTTTGGAGATGAAGTGCAGAGAAGCTTTGCATTATAAAAATGGCCATAAATCTGCAATGAATTATCCAATCGGAACGGGGTTACAATATGTATAACTAGACATCATGCCGATGCTTCCTGCCTAGGTATGTGGAAATCAAACAAGGGGTTTTGAAGATGAAGTGCAGACAAACGTTGTGTTATAAAAATGTGCAAATGGCCGTATATCCACAGAAAATCACCCAACTGGAACAGGCTACACATATGTACAACTAGACGTCATACTGATGCTTGCTGTCAAGTTTGGTGAAAATTCGACAATTCACCAATGGGTTTTGAAACAGGCTACAAATATTCAGAACTGACGTCATACTGATGCTTGCTGTCAAGTTTGGTGAAAATCCGACAATTCACCAATGGGTTTTGGAACAGGCTACAAATATTCAGAACTAGACGTCATACTGATGCTTGCTGTCAAGTTTGGTGAAAATTCGACAATTCACCAATGGGTTTTGGAACAGGCTACAAATATTCAGAACTAGACGTCATACTGATGCTTGCTGTCAAGTTTGGTGAAAATTCGACAATTCACCAATGGGTTTTGGAACAGGCTACAAATATTCAGAACTAGACGTCATACTGATGCTTGGTGTGTAGTTTGGTGAAAATCCGACAATTCACCAATGGGTTTTGGAACAGGCTACAAATATTCAGAACTAGACGTCATACTGATGCTTGCTGTCAAGTTTGGTGAAAATCCGACAATTCACCAATGGGTTTTGGAACAGGCTACAAATATTCAGAACTAGACGTCATACTGATGCTTGCTGTCAAGTTTGGTGAAA
>CM026388.1:52738666-52753398 GCA_014843695.1 Archivesica marissinica | reverse complement strand
TTGTGGGGGTATCATATCATATTGTGGAGGTATCATATCATATTGTGGAGGTATCATATTGTGGGGGTATCATATTGTGGGGGTATCATATTGTGGAGGTATCATATTGTGGAGGTATCATATTGTGGAGGTACATATCATATTGTGGAGGTATCAGGGGGATTGTATTGCAGAACTGTATATAGCAATAACTGCCCCTGGATGAAGGGGGGTATAATGCTGTGATTCTTGTCATATTTACACTGTCTACAATACCTGCCCCTGGATGAAGGGGGGTATAATGCTGTGATTCTTGGTACATTTACATTGTCTACAATATCTGCCCCTGGATGAAGGGGGTTATAATGCTGTGATTCTTGGTACATTTACATTGTCTACAATATATGCCCCTGGATGAAGGGGGTTATAATGCTGTGATTCTTGTCATATTTACATTGTCTACAATACCTGCCCCTGGATGAAGGGGGGTATAATGCTGTGATTCTTGGTACATTTACATTGTCTACAATATCTGCCCCTGGATGAAGGGGGGTATAATGCTCTGATTCTTGGTACATTACATTGTCTACAATAACTGCCCCTGGATGAAGGGGGTATAATGCTGTGATTCTTGTCATATTTACATTGTCTACAATAGCTGCCCCTGGATGAAGGGGTTATAATGCTGTGATTCTTGGTACATTTACATTGTCTACAATAACTGCCCCTGGATGAAGGGGTTATAATGCTGTGATTCTTGGCACATTTACATTGTCTACAATACCTGCCCCTGGATGAAGGGGGTTAATGCTGTGATTCTTGGCAATTTACATTGTCTACAATACCTGCCCCTGGATGAAGGGTTATAATGCTATGATTCTTGGTACATTTACATTGTCTACAATAACTGCCCTGGATGAAGGGGGTATAATGCTGTGATTCTTGGCATATTTACATTGTCTACAATACCTGCCCCTGGATGAAGGGGGTTATAATGCTATGATTCTTGGCATATTTACATTGTCTACAATACCTGCCCCTGGATGAAGGGGGTTATAATGCTATGATTCTTGGCATATTTATATTGTCTACAATACCTGCCCCTGGATGAAGGGGGTTATAATGCTATGATTCTTGTCATATTTACATTGTCTACAATACCTGCCCCTGGATGAAGGGGGTTATAATGCTATGATTCTTGGCATATTTACAACATTGTTCTACACACTCATTCATCATATTCCCATTCTTTCTTTCTAAGAATTATCTTCAGTTTTCATCATTTAGCTAGTACATACAGGGTGTGTCCAACAATGATTTGTATTGTACAGACTTGTTACTACAGGGTGTGTCCAACAATGATTTGTATTGTACAGACTTGTTACTACAGTGTGTGTCCAACAATGACTTGTATTGTACTACTGTGTGTCCAACAATGATTTGTATGGTACCAACTGTGACTACAGGGTGTGTCCAACAATGATAGTATTATGTTACCTGACCATGTTCCCAACCAATTAGTAACAAATTAACATTGTCAACTACCTTCTATCCATCGCCTACTTCAACCTATATCACCTCCCACAATCGCTGCTCTATATTCATGCTATATTGATTCCCGGCTTCACCGTCCCTGTTGTATTACTGATGGCAAGATTCATGTACTGGTCTCAGGGGACAGTACTTGTATAAATTAGGTTTATATTTCATGGTTGGGTAATGAAGTTATTCAGGAAATGAGGAGGAGTAGTTGCAGGTATGGGAAGATAAACTCCTGGGCCTGACTGACTTATCAACAACTGCTGGGTAACTCCTGGGCCTGGCTGACGTATCAACTTGACTGTATGGGAAGATAAACTCCTGGGCCTGACTGACTTATCAACTTGACTGTATGGGAAGATAAACTCCTGGACCTGACTGACTTATCAACTTGACTGTATGGGAAGATAAACTCCTGGACCTGACTGACTTATCAACTTGACTGTATGGGAAGATAAACTCTGCAGGATAACTCCTGGACCTGACTGACTTATCAACTAGACTGTATGGGAAGATAAACTCTGCTGGATAACTCCTGGGCCTGACTGACTTATCAACTTGACTGTATGGGAAGATAAACTCTGCTGGATAACTCCTGGGCCTGACTGACTTATCAACTTGACTGTATGGGAAGATAAACTCCTGGACCTGACTGACTTATCAACTTGACTGTATGGGAAGATAAACTCTGCTGGATAACTCCTGGACCTGACTGACTTATCAACTTGACTGTATGGGAAGATAAACTCCTGGACCTGACTGACTTATCAACTTGACTGTATGGGAAGATAAACTCCTGGGCCTGACTGACTTATCAACTTGACCGTATGGGAAGATCAACTCTGCTGGATAACTCGTGGACCTGACTGACTTATCAACTTGACTGTATGGGAAGATAAACTCATGGGCCTGACTGACTTATCAACTTGACTATATGGGAAGATAAACTCCTGGACCTGACTGGTATCACAAATATAGTCTGGTATCACAGATACAGACTGGTACAACAAATACAGACTGGTACCACAAATACAGACTGGTACACCAAATACAGACTGGTACCACAAATACAGACTGGTATCACAAATACAGACTGGTATCACAAATACAGACTGGTATCACAAATACAGACTGGTACAACAAATACAGACTGGTACACCAAATACAGACTGGTACACCAAATACAGACTGGTACACCAAATACAGACTGGTACACCAAATACAGACTGGTACCACAAATACAGACTGGTACACCAAATACAGACTGGTACCACAAATACAGACTGGTATCACACATACAGACTGGTACCGTACCACAAATACAAACTGGTACAGCAAATACAGACTGGTAACACAAATTATTGAAGTAGACAGTTACCAAGAAACACAGAATACATACACCAGACATAGCAAATAGAAAATGTATTTTGCAAGTTTTATTGCTGGTTTGTGTTCGACAATACATCAAGATTTGTTTACTTGCCAAAACAATCTATAGATGATGAAAACATAAACAGCTGTATCTCACACCTTCAAAATGTCAGACAAATCTTACCTCTCAACCCACTAGATGCTTGAGCCCACTAGATGCTTGAGCCCATTAGATGCTTGAGCCCACTAGATGCTTGAGCCCATTAGATGCTTGAGCCCACTAGATGCTTGAGCCCATTAGATGCTTGAGCCCACTAGATGCTTGAGCCCATTAGATGCTTGAGCCCACTAGATGCTTGAGCCCATTAGATGCTTGAGCCCACTAGATGCTTGAGCCCATTAGATGCTTGAGCCCACTAAATGCTTGAGCCCACTAGATGCTTGAGCCCACTAGATGCTTGAGCCCACTAGATGATTGACCACACGGCCCACTAGATGTTTGAGCCCACTAGATGCTTGAGCCCACTAGATGCATGAGCCCACTAGATGCTTGAGCCCACTAGATGCTTGAGCCCATTAGATACTTGAGCCCACTAGATGCTTGAGCCCACTAGATGCTTGAGCCCACTAGATGCTTGAGCCCATAGATGCTTGAGCCCACTAGATGCTTGAGCCCACTAGATGTTGAGCCCATTAGTGATTGAGCCCACTAGATGTTGAGCCCACTAGATGTTGAGCCCACTAGATGCTTGAGCCCACTAGATGCTTGAGCCCACTAGATGCTTGGGCCCACTAGATGTTTGAGCCCACTAGATGCTTGAGCCCACTAGATGCTGAGCCCACTAGATGATTGAGCCCACTAGATGCTTGAGCCCACTAGATGCTTGAGCCCACTAGATGCTTGAGCCCACTAGATGTTTGAGCCCACTAGATGCTTGAGCCCACTAGATGCATGAGCCCACTAGATGCTTGGGCCCACTAGATGTTTGAGCCCACTAGATGCTTGAGCCCACTAGATGCATGAGCCCACTAGATGATTGAGCCCACTAGATGCTTGAGCCCACTAGATGCTTGAGCCCACTAGATGCTAGATGCTTGAGCTCGGATCTGTGAGCTCAGAACTCCACTGTGAGCTCGGATCTGTGAGCTCAGAACTCCACTGTGAGCACGGAACTCCACTGTGAGCTCAGAACTCCACTGTGAGCTCAGAACTCCACTGTGAGCTTGGAACTCCACTCCACTGTGAGCTTGGAACTCCACTCCACTGTGAGCTCAAAACTTCACTGTAAGCTCAGAACTCCACTGTGAACTCAGATCTCCATTGTGAGCTCGGAACTCCACACTGTGAGCACGGAACTCCACTGTGAGCTCAGAACTCCACTGTGAGCACGGAACTCCACACTGTGAGCTCAGAACTCCACTGTGAGCTCGGAACTCCACTGTGAGCTCGGAACTCCAAACTCCACTGTGAGCTCGGAACTCCACTGTGAGCTGGGAACTCCACTGTGAGCTCGGAACTCCACACTGTGAGCTCAGAACTCCACTGTGAGCTCGGAACTCCACTGTGAGCTCGGAACTCCAAACTCCACTGTGAGCTCGGAACTCCACTGTGAGCTGGGAACTCCACTGTGAGCTCAGAACTCCACACTGTGAGCTCAGAACTCCACTGTGAGCTTGGAACTCCACTGTGAGCACGGAACTCCACACTGTGAGCACAGAACTCCACTGTGAGCTCAGAACTCCACTGTGAGCTTGGAACTCCACTGTGAGCTGGGAACTCCACACTGTGAGCACAGAACTCCACACTGTGAGCTCGGAACTCCACTGTGAGCTCAGAACTCCACTGTGAGCTCGGAACTCCACACTGTGAGCTCGGAACTCCACACTGAGCTCGGAACTCCACACTGTGAGCTCGGAACTCCACACTGTGAGCTCGGAACTCCACTGTGAGCTCGGAACTCCACTGTGAGCTCAGAACTCCACACTGTGAGCTGGGAACTCCACTGTGAGCTGGGAACTCCACTGTGAGCTCAGAACTCCACTGTGAGCTCAGAACTCCACTGTGAGCTCGGAACTCCACTGTGAGCTCAGAACTCCACTGTGAGCTAGGAACTCAACTGTGAGCTCGAAACTCCACACTGTGAGCTCAGAACTCCACTGTGAGCTGGGAACTCCACTGTGAGCTCGGAACTCAACTGTGAGCTCGAAACTCCACACTGTGAGCTCAGAACTCCACTGTGAGCTGGGAACTCCACTGTGAGCTGGAACTCAACTGTGAGCTGGGAACTCCACTGTGAGCTGGGAACTCCACTGTGAGCTGGGAACTCCACTGTGAGCTGGGAACTCCACTGTGAGCTGGGAACTCCACTGTGAGCTGGAACTCCACACTGTGAGCTGGGAACTCCACTGTGAGCTGGAACTCCACTGTGAGCTTGGAACTCCACTGTGAGCTCAACTCCACTGTGAGCTCGGAACTCCACTGTGAGCTGGGAACTCCACACTGTGAGCTCGAAACTCCACACTGTGAGCTCGGAACTCCACACTGTGAGCTCGGAACCACACTGTGAGCTCGAAACTCCACACTGTGAGCTCGGAACTCCACACTGTGAGCTCGAAACTCCACACTGTGAGCTCGGAACTCCACACTGTGAGCTCGAAACTCCACACTGTGAGCTCGGAACTCCACTGTGAGCTTGGAACTCCACACTGTGAGCTCGGAACTCCACACTGTGAGCTGGGAACTCCACTGTGAGCTGGGAACTCCACATTGTGAGCTGGGAACTCCACACTGTGAGCTAGGAACTCCACTGTGAGCTGGGAACTCCACACTGTGAGCTGGGAACTCCACTGTGAGCTGGGAATATCTCATCATTACTTTCTGTATATCTGATAATCTGATTAAACTTGCAATAGCTGCAGACTTCATGCCTCCCAACTACTGCAATACCTGCAGACTTCATGCCTCCCAACTACTGCAATACCTGCAGACTTCATGCCTCCCAACTACTGCAATACCTGCAGACTTCATGCCTCCCAACTACTGCAATACCTGCAGACTTCATGTCTCCCAACTACTGCAATAGCAGCAGAGTTCATGCCTCCCAACTACTGCAATACCTGCAGACTTCATGCCTCCCAACTACTGCAATACCCTTGCAGACTTCATGCCTCCCAACTACTGCAATAGCTGCAGACTTCATGCCTGCCAACTACTGCAATAACTGCAGACTTCATGACTCCCAACTACTGCAGACTTCATGCCTCTCAACTACTGCAATAGCTGTAGACTTCATGCCTCCCAACTACTGCAATACCTGCAGACTTCATGCCTCCCAACTACTGCAATACCTGCAGACATCATGTCTCCCAACTACTGCAATAGCAGCAGAGTTCATGCCTCCCAACTACTGCAATAACGGCAGACTTCATGCCTCCCAACTACTGCAGACTTCATGCCTCCCAACTACTGCAATAGCTGCAGACTTCATGCCTCCCAACTACTGCAATACCTGCAGACTTCATGCCTCCCAACTACTGCAATACCCTTGCAGACTTCATGCCTCCCAACTACTGCAATAGCTGCAGACTTCATGCCTCCCAACTACTGCAATACCTGCAGACTTCATGCCTCCCAACTACTGCAATACCTGCATACTTCATGCCTCCCAACTACTGCAATAGCTGCAGACTTCATGCCTCCCAACTACTGCAATAGATGCAGACTTCATGCCTCCCAACTACTGCAATACCTGCAGACTTCATGCCTCCCAACTACTGCAATACCTGCAGACTTCATGCCTCCCAACTACTGCAATACCTGCATACTTCATGCCTCCCAACTACTGCAATACCTGCAGACTTCATGCCTCCCAACTACTGCAATACCTGCAGACTTCATGCCTCCCAACTACTGCAACTACTGCAGACTTCATGCCTCCCAACTACTGCAATACCTGCAGACTTCATGCCTCCCAACTACTGCAGACTTCATGCCTCCCAACTACTGCATACTTCATGCCTCCCATCTACTGCAGACTTCATGCCTCCCAACTACTGCAATAACGGCAGACTTCATGCCTCCCAACTACTGCATAATGACTTTGTTATACAAGCACTCGCTGCTGGTCTCTCCTAAATATAGTTTCACAACAAAAATCAATGCTGTAATTTCATAATGCAAATTATTGTCCATCGAGAACTTGCAGTTTTTTGAAGACCTTCGTATATTGGCTCCACAATGCAACAAAAATACCACAAATGTTGTTTAATCCTCTAACGCAAACATGAAAATCAAGCGAATTTGTAACAAATTTGATGGATTAATATCACACCCTCACACCCAGGCAAGGCATTTAAATTGCCTCATCTCTCTCCCTCATGGTGATGGATTCACATCACACCCTCACACCCAGGCAAGGCATTTAAATTGTGGGTTTTCTCCGGGTACTCCGGTTTCCTCCTACACAAATGACCACATATACGCTTTCATCCACGCCAATGAGAGTGATTAATATAAGTTGTTAAAACTTGTTTCGCAATCGTTGTAAAATAACTAAAGTTTAAACTAAACTGTCAGTCCTACGTGCTCCTAAATATAACTTCAGAACAAAAATCCACGTGATATTCTTCATCACCATGGTTCCCGCTGTCGGTCGCCAATTGTGAGAAAAAACAAATACTGGCACTAAATGTTGGTGAATTGTATATTAATTTTAAAAAAAAAAGGTTTGTCAAATACATGGCTTCAAATATTTATCTTCATTTAATAATATTTTATTGCAACTTTTATATACAATTTTCTCTGTGAACTCCGACATGGTCGGTTCCAAGTTTTTCAAATTGGTTCCAGTTGTCATCAATTGGCGTCAAATCTGGCGCAGACAAACATTGAGACAGAGGGAATACCTGATAAGGAGATTTACCACAGGAGCTTGATAACCCATATTATGGTCCACAGGTGCTTGATAACCCATATTATGGTCCACAGGTGCTTGATAACCCATATTATGGTCCACAGGAGCTTGATAACCCATATTATGGTCCACAGGAGCTTGATAACCCATATTATGGTCCACAGGTGATTGATAACCCATATTATGGTCCACAGGAGCTTGATAACCCATATTATGGTCCACAGGTGATTGATAACCCATATTATGGTCCACAGGAGCATGATAACCCATATTATAGTCCACAGGACATTGATAACCCATATTATAGTCCACAGGAGCATGATAACCCATATTATAGTCCACAGGAGCTTGATAACCCATATTATGGTCCACAGGAGGTTGATAACCCATATTATAGTCCATCAAGGACTTTCAGTTTATGAAGAAGATATAAGCCGAAAGCGATCCAATATGTAAAATATTGGACTGTGTGAGGCGCGTATTTTACATATTGGATCCGTTTTCGGCTTCTTCATAAACTGAAATTACTTACACACTTACACAACAATATCCTACCAATTAAAATTGTTAATTTCGTACATTTATGTTAATAATAATGGACTGCAAGTACAAAGGTAAATGTATGCCATCACGACAGTGTTTTACAAAGAACTAGTCTCCTGGTACATAATGTAACCCAATACAACAAATCATCTTGACTGAAAAAATGATCAAAACGGAACACGAAAGTTCAATGGATACAAACAAACAAACGAACAAGATTCGATTAATTAATATCTCACAACAAACTAACTGGTCATGGATGAACACATTTGTGGATTTAAAGTGAATTGAAGGGCATACAATGATGAGGGGTAGGCGATATGAACTCAACGACGTTAACCACACGGCCCCGGACGGAACCTACAGCGGTGAGGGGCAGCAAGTGACTTGAAGTCAGTCCCGTAGCTACACTGAGGCACACCGAGGCATTTGCCTCGGTTAAAATTTCCAAAGCAAAAAAAAATGCCCAAAAATATCCCTTTGCTCTATAAAAATGAATATTGACTGTTAGAGAGGTGAAAGATCAGTACATAATTATACCCCAACAATGTTAAGGGGGAACATGCCCCCGGACCCCCCTAGATTGCCTCGGTTGAAATTTGCCTCTGGCTACAGTACTGGAAGTGAACGACCGTAACCATGCGGTAACCACGCTGCCACAGTAATCACGCTGCCACGGTAACCACGCTGCCACGGATACAATAAAACTACAAATATTGATTATACTTACTGTTTGATCTATATTGAAAAATCTCATTTCCAGTAAAAGTAAACAAAGAATGTCTAGCATACAACATATTACTTCTAGGCATAACCACACGATTTCCAGGAACAACAACAACACATCCTCAATCATTGAGTTGCCTCCCTTTGTTCATATCTATCATTGTATACCTTCTATGTATTTAGTTGCCTCCCTTTGTTCATATCTTCTTCTTTTTTTATACCTTTTATATATTGAATTATCTCCCTTTGTTCATATCTTTCTTTGTGTAACTTTATGTATTGAGTTATCTCCCTTTGATCATAACTATCTGTTTATACCTTTTATGTATTTAGTTATCTCCCTTTGTTCATCTATTTCTTTATATACCTTTTATGTATGGATTTATCTCCCTTTGTCATCTTTATACACTATGCATTGAATTATCTCCCTTTGTCATCATTATACACTATGCATTGAATTATCTCCCTTTGTTCAAATCTCAGTCATTATGCCTGCGTTACACGGTCATCTATTTATATTTTTACTGTTGTAGAATCAAGTATCACTCAGGATTTTCTGTATTTTAAGATGCATGATGTTCTAATATCGTCCATAATATCTATTTATAATGTAACTACGATTATTACCTCCCTTTATGCTTAAATACTTTCACAGCTATTACCTCCCTTTCACTGTTCTTTTTAGACAATGAAGCCAATCAATGATTGATCTGTATAGCCACGCAATTAACTGTAGTCAATATGCAGTGCAATCACATCAACGCACTCAACTTTCTCTTTGCCTTGTACTGTATTTTCTCATTACTAAATTACCTCCCTTTATGCTTAAAGACTCACAGTTATTTGTAGACAGTGTAACAGCTCGATAATCACATAAAAAGCACTGATTCCCCTTGATTTCAACCATTGGTATATTAGTTAAGATTACCTCCCTTTGTGCTTCTATAACTTTTTGTTTCACACATTTACTTTAATATTTCCAGATATTGCAAAATTTACCACTTCCTAAAACTTCGCTGCCTGTTTAGCATCAGTTCCTGAATTACCTCCCTTTTCATTATTATAATTTAGTACAAAACATAAAAGAAAACATGAACATATTAATTACAGTGAATTACTTCCCTTTTCATCATAAATGGACACCTGCAGTTAGGTGCTTTCTCTGTTTCTATGTTTTATATTGATCCGCAGCGTTCCATTTACTCCGATAATAAATACAGCCACGTTCCATAACATAGCATCCATTTCTCTTTTATCCCTCAAATACGTAAAAATTGCAAACTGTTTCTTGAACATTACAGCCAATATAAGTGTTATAGATATCACAGAATTCCAGATTAATCACAGCTTTTATACAAGTTATCCCTTTTTGCTAAATTGAGCACATAAAAAACTCCCATAAAATCATTCATTTACATTCTCCGGTCCCCGGCTCTGTTCACAAAATCCATTCAAAACACACTCCGGTCCCTGGCTCTGTTCACAAAATACATTCAAAACAATCAGTCGGATTGCAGCTACTTCGCACAGTACATAGATACACTCTGGACAAACTCCAAAATCCATCAAACCTATCGAGGGTCTAACTTTGAGACGAGACTGTTTGGCATTTCGCAGAAAACCAATAACGTCTAATAAATAAAAGCCACAAACCATTATGCAATAAATAGCACGAGTTTTATAATTCTATATTTCGGCAAATTTATGCGATTCTCTGTTTTATTATATTTCTATTGGTTTTGGTATCTCAGTAAATATCCCATGTTTGATCATCATTGACGTGTTTGTTTTTCTGGTTTAAAGTCGCTATGGTTACAGGGCGAGTCTCCAGCTGTTGTAGGTGGAGGGGAGGAAGACCCCGGGAGCCCCCACAGGGCGAGTCTCCAGCTATTGTAGGTGGAGGGGAGGAAGACCCCGGGAGCCCCCATAGGGCGAGTCTCCAGCTATTGTAGGTGGAGGGGAGGAAGACCCCGGGAGCCCCCATAGGGCAAGTCTCCAGCAATTGTAGGTGGAGGGGAGGAAGACCCCGGGAGCCCCCACAGGGCGAGTCTCCAGCTATTGTAGGTGGAGGGGAGGAAGACCCCGGGAGCCCCCATAGGGCGAGTCTTCATCTATGTAGGTGGAGGGGAGGAAGACCCCGGGAGCCCCCATAGGGCGAGTCTCCAGCTATTGTAGGTGGAGGGGAGGAAGACCCCGGAAGCCCCCATAGGGCGAGTCTCCAGCTATTGTAGGTGGAGGGTAGGAAGACCCCGGGAGCCCCCATAGGGCGAGTTTCCAGCTATTGTAGGTGAGGGAGGAAGACCCCGGGATTACAGTAGGTGGAGGGTAGGAAGACCCCGGAATACAGTTTCCAATAGAGTACCGGCCCCTGCGATCCATATTTATGGATAGAAGACCCCGGCCCCGCGATCCCACTATTATGAGGCCCCTGCATCCCACATTTATGAACACCCACAAAAAAACCCCCCCAACACCACAAAAAACCCCACCCCTAGGGCGAGTCTCCAGCTATGTAGGTGGAGGGGAGGAAGACCCCGGGAGCCCCCATAGGGCGAGTCTCCAGCTATGTAGGTGTAGGGGAGGAAGACCCCGGGAGCCCCCAAGGCGATCTCCATCTAGTGTAAAAACCACCCCAACACCACAAAAAAACCCACCCCCAACACCACAAAGGAAGGAAGACCCCGGGAGCCCCCATAGGGCGAGTCTCCAGCTATTGTAGGTGGAGGGGAGGAAGACCCCGGGAGCCCCCATAGGGCAAGTCTCCAGCAATTGTAGGTGGACGGGAGGAAGACCCGGGGTGCCCACATAGGGCGAGTCTCCAGCTGTTATAGGTGGATGGGAGGAAGTCCCCGGGTGCCCCCATAGGGCGAGTCTCCAACTATTGTAGGTGGACGGGAGGAAGACCGCGGGTGCCCACATAGGGCGAGTCTCCAGCTATTGTAGGTGGAGGGGAGGAAGACCCCGGGAGCCCCCATAGGGCGAGTCTCCAGCTATTGTAGGTGGAGGGGAGGAAGACCCCGGGAGCCCCCATAGGGCGAGTCTCCAGCTATTGTAGGTGTAGGGGAGGAAGACCCCGGGATTACCAGGTAGTGATACTACAAAACTTGGGTAATACAAGGTTTGTAACGAATACATTTGTATGATACGGCCACTCGCGATCCCAATATTTACATGACAGATTATATATGAATTGATACCGGCCACTCGCGATCCCAATATTTACATGACAGATTATATATGAATTGATACCGGCCACTCGCGGATCCCAATATTTACATGACAGATTATATATGAATTGATACCGGCCACTCGCGGTCCCAATATTTACATGACAGATTATATATGAATTGATACCGTCCACTCGCCTATAAGGTGATCCCAATATTTACATGACAGATTATATATGAATTGATACCGGCCACTCGTGATCCCAATATTTACATGACAGATTATATATGAATTGATACCGGCCACTCGTGATCCCAATATTTACATGACAGATTATATATGAATTGATACCGTCCACTCGCCTATAAGGTGATCCCAATATTTACATGACAGATTATATATGAATTGATACCGGCCACTCGTGATCCCAATATTTTTTTAAAAAACAAACAAAACTGAAAACTAATGACGTATGTCATGGAATTTGATTAGAATTGCGCTAATGATGACATATTATTTTATTAGAATGTTATTTTATTAGAATGTTATTTTATTAGAATGTTATTTTATTAGAATGTGGAATGTTATTTTATTAGAATGTTATTTTATTAGAATGTTATTTTCAGCGCTAGAATGCAACGTGTTAGTTTATACAAATTTTATTTTAGCTCGATTGCGAAACAAGTTCTTACAACTTATATTAATCACTCTCTAGACCTCATTCCTGATGGAATACATCGCCATGACGGAAAAGAGAAAAGGCTAGTGGAATTAAAATGCCTTGCCTAAGGGCACAATCGTAACGGCTCCAGCGGGGGAGTTAAAGAAACTATTTCCCCGAAAACAAACCTGCGTGTTCAATTAGCACTCGTAACGCAGCTGCATTAGAACACAGATATTGATCGTAGCATTATTCACGAGTGAGATATCGTTAACTGCCGAAAATTGCTTCATAAATGCTACATCCATTTTTAGATGTAACAAAAATACAAGTGGCAATAATTGATATATAATTGTGTACCGGGAATTCTGCACATCTATGTTACCGATGTATTCATAGCAGATCACAAACTATTTCCAGGAAAATCTGTCTGACTGCTAGATACTTCTTGTCAGCTTTATAGAACTTTCTTAAAGCCACAATATGTGTTTATTTAGAATGTGCTGTTCACAGGAACGAGTAATACTGCCATATATGTGGATATATGGGCTCTGTATATATATGGGCTCTGTATACTCATCTATACACGGATATATGGGCTCTGTATACTCATCTATACACGGATATATGGCTCTGTATACTCATCTATACATGGATATATGGCTCTGTATACTCATCTATACATGGATATATGGCTCTGTATACTCATCTATACATGGATATATGGCTCTGTATACTCATCTATACATGGATATATGGCTCTGTATACTCACTCATCTATACATGGATATATGGCTCTGTATACTCATCTATACATGGATATATGGCTCTGTATACTCATCTATACATGGATATATGGCTCTGTATACTCATCTATACATGGATATATGGCTCTGTATACTCATCTATACATGGATATATGGCTCTGTATACTCATCTATACACGGATATATGGCTCTGTATACTCATCTATACACGGATATATGGCTCTGTATACTCATCTATACATGGATATATGGCTCTGTATACTCATCTATACATGGATATATGGCTCTGTATACTCATCTATACATGGATATATGGCTCTGTATACTCATCTATACATGGATATATGGCTCTGTATACTCATCTATACACGGATATATGGCTCTGTATACTCATCTATACATGGATATATGGCTCTGTATACTCATCTATACATGGATATATGGCTCTGTATACTCATCTATACACGGATATATGGGCTCTGTATACTCATCTATACATGGATATATGGCTCTGTATACTCATCTATACATGGATATATGGCTCTGTAACTACTCATCTATACATGGATATATGGCTCTGTATACTCATCTATACATGGATATATGGCTCTGTATACTCATCATCTATACATGGATATATGGCTCTGTATACTCATCTATACATGGATATATGTACTCATCTATACATGGATATTGGGCTCTGTATACTCATCTATACATGGATATATGGCTCTGTATACCACTCATCTATACATGGATATATGGGCTCTGTATACTCATCTATACATGGATATATGGGCTCTGTATACTCATCTATACATGGATATATGGCTCTGAACCACTATACATGGATATATGGCTCTGTATACTCATCTATACACGGATATATGGCTCTGTATACTCATCTATACACGGATATATGGCTCTGTATACTCATCTATACACGGATATATGGCTCTGTATACTCATCTATACATGGATATATGGCTCTGTATACTCATCTATACATGGATATATGGCTCTGTATACTCATCTATACATGGATATATGGGCTCTGTATACTCA
>CM026388.1:52686850-52737666 GCA_014843695.1 Archivesica marissinica | reverse complement strand
TACATGGATATATGGCTCTGTATACTCATCTATACATGGATATATGGCTCTGTATACTCATCTATACACGGATATATGGCTCTGTATACTCATCTATACATGGATATATGGGCTCTGTATACTCATCTATACACGGATATATGGCTCTGTATACCACTCATCTATACACGGATATATGGCTCTGTATACTCATCTATACATGGATATATGGCTCTGTATACTCACTCATCTATACATGGATATATGGGCTCTGTATACTCATCTATACACGGATATATGGCTCTGTATACTCATCTATACATGGATATATGGCTCTGTATACTCATCTATACATGGATATATGGCTCTGTATACCACTCATCTATACATGGATATATGGGCTCTGTATACTCATCTATACACAGATATATGGCTCTGTATCCACTCATCTATACACAGATATATGGGCTCTGTATACTCATCTATACACAGATATATGGCTCTGTATACTCATCTATACATGGATATATGGGCTCTGTATACTCATCTATACATGGATATATGGGCTCTGTATACTCATCTATACATGGATATATGGCTCTGTATACCCATCTATACATGGATATATGGCTCTGTATACTCACTCATCTATACATGGATATATGGGCTCTGTATACTCATCTATACACGGATATATGGCTCTGTATACTCATCTATACATGGATATATGGCTCTGTATACTCATCTATACATGGATATATGGCTCTGTATACTCATCTATACATGGATATATGGGCTCTGTATACTCATCTATACATGGATATATGGCTCTGTATAACTCATCTATACATGGATATATGGCTCTGTATACTCATCTATACACGGATATATGGCTCTGTATACTCATCTATACATGGATATATGGCTCTGTATACTCATCTATACATGGATATATGGCTCTGTATACTCATCTATACACGGATATATGGCTCTGTATACTCATCTATACATGGATATATGGCTCTGTATACTCACTCATCTATACATGGATATATGGGCTCTGTATACTCATCTATACATGGATATATGGCTCTGTATACTCATCTATACATGGATATATGGCTCTGTATACTCATCTATACATGGATATATGGCTCTGTATACTCATCTATACATGGATATATGGCTCTGTATACTCATCTATACATGGATATATGGCTCTGTATACTCATCTATACATGGATATATGGCTCTGTATACTCATCTATACATGGATATATGGCTCTGTATACTCATCTATACATGGATATATGGCTCTGTATACTCATCTATACATGGATATATGGCTCTGTATACTCACTCATCTATACATGGATATATGGCTCTGTATACTCATCTATACATGGATATATGGCTCTGTATACTCATCTATACATGGATATATGGCTCTGTATACTCATCTATACATGGATATATGGCTCTGTATACTCATCTATACATGGATATATGGCTCTGTATACACTCATCTATACATGGATATATGGCTCTGTATACTCACTCATCTATACATGGATATATGGCTCTGTATACTCATCTATACATGGATATATGGCTCTGTATACTCACTCATCTATACATGGATATATGGCTCTGTATACCACTCATCTATACATGGATATATGGCTCTGTATACTCATCTATACATGGATATATGGCTCTGTATACTCATCTATACATGGATATATGGCTCTGTATACTCATCTATACATGGATATATGGCTCTGTATAACTCATCTATACATGGATATATGGCTCTGTATACTCATCTATACATGGATATATGGCTCTGTATACTCATCTATACATGGATATATGGCTCTGTATACTCACTCATCTATACATGGATATATGGCTCTGTATACCACTCATCTATACATGGATATATGGCTCTGTATACTCACTCACTATACATGGATATATGGCTCTGTATACTCATCTATACATGGATATATGGCTCTGTATACTCATCTATACATGGATATATGGCTCTGTATACTCATCTATACATGGATATATGGCTCTGTATACTCATCTATACATGGATATATGGCTCTGTATACTCATCTATACATGGATATATGGCTCTGTATACTCATCTATACATGGATATATGGCTCTGTATACTCATCTATACATGGATATATGGCTCTGTATACTCATCTATACATGGATATATGGCTCTGTATACTCATCTATACATGGATATATGGCTCTGTATACTCACTCATCTATACATGGATATATGGCTCTGTATACTCATCTATACATGGATATATGGCTCTGTATACTCATCTATACATGGATATATGGCTCTGTATACTCATCTATACATGGATATATGGCTCTGTATACTCATCTATACATGGATATATGGCTCTGTATACTCATCTATACATGGATATATGGCTCTGTATACTCATCTATACATGGATATATGGCTCTGTATACTCATCTATACATGGATATATGGCTCTGTATACTCATCTATACATGGATATATGGCTCTGTATACTCATCTATACATGGATATATGGCTCTGTATACTCATCTATACATGGATATATGGCTCTGTATACTCATCTATACATGGATATATGGCTCTGTATACTCACTCATCTATACATGGATATATGGCTCTGTATACTCATCTATACATGGATATATGGCTCTGTATACTCATCTATACATGGATATATGGCTCTGTATACTCATCTATACATGGATATATGGCTCTGTATACTCATCTATACATGGATATATGGCTCTGTATACTCATCTATACATGGATATATGGCTCTGTATACTCATCTATACATGGATATATGGCTCTGTATACTCATCTATACATGGATATATGGCTCTGTATACTCATCTATACATGGATATAGGCTCTGTATACTCATCTATACATGATATATGGCTCTGTATACTCATCTATACATGGATATATGGCTCTGTATACTCACTCATCTATACATGGATATATGGCTCTGTATACTCATCTATACATGGATATATGGCTCTGTATACTCATCTATACATGGATATATGGCTCTGTATACTCATCTATACATGGATATATGGCTCTGTATACTCATCTATACATGGATATATGGCTCTGTATACTCATCTATACATGGATATATGGCTCTGTATACTCATCTATACATGGATATATGGCTCTGTATACTCATCTATACATGGATATATGGCTCTGTATACTCATCTATACATGGATATATGGCTCTGTATACTCATCTATACATGGATATATGGCTCTGTATACTCATCTATACATGGATATATGGGCTCTGTATACTCATCTATACATGGATATATGGGCTCCAAATACTCATCTATACACGGATATATGGGCTCTTTAAACTCATGGAAGTCCACATTCTGTACCGCTGACTGACTTTATGAAGCTTTATAAACTACGGACAATATGATCAATATCGCAGCACCATACAAGATTTATCAATATTTTCATACAATATCGCAGCACCATACAAGATTTATCAATATGGTCTTACAATATTGCAGCACCATACAAGATTTATCAATATTGTCTTACAATATCGCAGCACCATACAAGATTTATCAATATTTTCTTACAATATCGCAGCACCATACAAGATTTATCAATATTTTCATACAATATCGCAGCACCATACAAGATTTATCAATATTTTCATACAATATCGCAGCACCATACAAGATTTATCAATATTTTCTTACAATATCGCAGCACCATATAAGATTTATCAATATTTTCATACAATATCGCAGCACCATACAAGATTTATCAATATTTTCATACAATATCGCAGCACCATACAAGATTTATCAATATTGTCTTACAATATCGCAGCACCATACAAGATTTATCAATATTGTCTTACAATATCGCAGCACCATACAAGATTTATCAATATTGTCTTACAATATCGCAGCACCATACAAGATTTATCAATATTTTCTTACAATATCGCAGCACCATACAAGATTTATCAATATTTTCTTGAATAGGGTCAAAATATTCGCTAAATTTTGGACAATTTTGTCTGAAAAAAAATATCATGATGGCGCTGTACCCGTGTATAATGCGCACTAGACAAATTCATGTTTAGTAATAAATGTGCGTGGTATACATAGCAAATGACGGTAATCAATATTTGTGACTTAAGATGTCACCATGACAAAAAACGTTCACTATTTAAAGCAGTCGGTAGGCATAGAAAGTAAAAATCTATACTCTACTAGATATATGGCTCTCCAACGCCAATAAAGCTTCTACCAGATATATGGCTCTCAATCGTTTGCCCATTGATTTTTTCTACCAGAACCAAAGCATTCTCAAGTTACCTCTTGTATTTCACCAATACATCTGATGGTTTGATTGTATCGGGGGAAGAATGCATATTTCGCAACCACTTATAATATATAATGGTAACGCTGATAACATGACGTGTACAGGCATAATCTGTCTGTTACAAAATCCACCCTTCTTCCTCCCCCCAGGACATGGGAGATATGCTTGAACAAACTCCACCTTCCATCCTCCCCCAGGACATGGAAGATATGCTTGAACAAAATCCACCCTCCTTCCTCCCCCAGGACATGGGAGATATGCTTGAACAAACTCCACCCTCCTTCCTCCCCCCAGGACATGGGAGATATGCTTAAACAAACTCCACTTTCCTCCCCAGGAACTCCTCCCTCAGGACATGGGAGATATGCTTGAACAACTCCACAGATCCTTCCCTCCCCAGGACATGGGAGATATGCTTGAACAAACTCCACCCTCCTTCCTCACCCAGGACCATGGGAGATATGCTTGAACAAACTACACCCGCCTTCCTCCCCCGTCAGGGACGCATGGGAGATATGCTTGAACAAACTCCACCCCCAGGACTCCTGAACCTCCCCCCAGGGACATGGGAGATTATGCTTGAACAAACTCCACCCTCCTTCCACCCCCAGGACATGGGCGAGATATGCTTGAACAAACTCCACCCTCATTCCTCCCCCAGGGACATGGGAGACGAGAAGGATATGCTTGAACAAACTCCACCTTCCTTCTCCCCCAGGACATGGGAGATATGCTTGAACAAACTCCACCCTCCTTCATCCCCCTTTACATGGGAATGCTTGAACAAATCTTGGGTGCAACGACAGAACACATGCCCCAGATCTCCCCTCATCCCCCCTCTAATGCCCCCGATCTCCCCTCTCATCCCCCCTCTAACGCCCCCAGATCTCCCCTCTCATCCCCCCTCTAACACCCCTAGATCTCCCCTCTAACACCCCAGATCTCCCCTCTCATCCCCCTCTAACACCCCCAGATCTCCCATCTCATCCCCTCTAATGCCCCCAGATCTCCCTCTCATCACCCTCTAACGCCCCAGATCTCCCCTCTCATCCCCCTCTAACGCCCCTAGATCTCCCTCTCATTCCCTCCTCTAACGCCCCCAGAACTACCCTCTCATCCCCCCTCTAACGCCCCAGAGCTCATCTCATCCCCTCTAACGCCCCCAGATCTCCCCTCTCATCCCCCTCTAAACACCCCCAGATTTCCCTCTCATCCCCCTCTAACACCCCCAGATCCCCCTCTAACGCCTCGATCTCCCACATCCCCCTCTAACGCCCCCAGATCTCCCTCCACATCCCCCTCTAACGATCCCCCTCTAATCTAATGCCCCCAGAGATCTCCCCTCTCATCCCCCTCTCTACGCCCCAGATCTCCCCTCACATCCTTCCCTCTAACGCCCCCAGATCTCCCCTCTCATCCCCCCTCTAACGCCATCTGAGGGACAGCCATATTTCCTGCCACATCATTAAACAAACTCCCTGATCGATCTACGTAATATTGTAAATAATTATATGTAAAAGGGAGATAACTCTGTAGTATCTAAATGCGCAATATTCACTATACAATCACATGACCAAACACCATGTGACACCATCAGAGTGTGGGTCACATGACCAAATACCATGTGACACCATCATGTTGTGGGTCACATGACCAAATACCATGTGACACCATCATAGTGTGGGTAATGTGACCAAATACCATGTGACACCATCATATTGTAAGTCACATGTGACACCATCATATTGTGATCACATGACCAAATACCATGTGACACCATCATGTTTTGGCTTACATGACCAAATACCATGTCACACCATCATATTGTGGGTCACATGACCAAATACCATGTGACACCATCATGTTGTGGGCCTAACTTGTACAAATATTATCAATAAACAGATGAAGACGGGACAAACAAACTGCTAAATGTGTGTACTGTTGATGATGTATCGCTCGATCTAGCTTCACACAGTCCAATAACCCAGATACCTGTGCTGTCATTTGAAATCTGTATAAATTGTAATCAATAGTAATGGGCCAATCATAGATTATAATCGATGATTGATCGGAAACCCTTGATAATCAATCACCGATAATCAATCACACTTCTCTCACACTTTGTTCAGTTGCAGTAAGGAGTGTACACTGATAGTGCTGGAACCATTGCAGTAAAAGAGTGTACACTGATAGTGCTGGAACCGTTGCAGTAAGGAGTGTACACTGATAGTGTTGGAACCGTTGCAGTAAGGAGTGTACACTGATAGTGCTGGTACCGTTGCAGTAAGGAGTGTACACTGATAGTGCTGGTACCGTTGCAGTAAGGAGTGTACACTGATAGTGCTGGAACCGTTGCAGTAAGGAGTGTACACTGATAGTGCGGAACCGTTGCAGTAAGGAGTGTACACTGATAGTGCTGGAATCGTTGCAGTAAGGAGTGTACACTGATAGTGCAGGAACCGTTGCAGTAAGGAGTGTACACTGATAGTGCTGGAACCGTTGCAGTAAGGAGTGTACACTGATAGTGCTGGAACCATTGCAGTAAGGAGTGTACACTGATAGTGCAGGAACCGTTGCAGTAAGGAGTGTACACTGATAGTGCTGGAACCGTTGCAGTAAGGAGTGTACACTGATAGTGCTGGAACCGTTGCAGTAAGGAGTGTACACTGATAGTGCTGGTACTGTTGCAGTAAGGAGTGTACACTGATAGTGTAGGAACCGTTGCAGTAAGGAGTGTACACTGATAGTGCTGGAACCGTTGTAGTAAGGAGTGTACACTGATAGTGCTGGAACCATTGCAGTAAGGAGTGTACACTGATAGTGCAGGAACCGTTGCAGTAAGGAGTGTACACTGATAGTGCTGGTACCGTTGCAGTAAGGAGTGTACACTGATAGTGCTGGAACCGTTGCAGTAAGGAGTGTACACTGATAGTGCTGGAACCGTTGCAGTAAGGAGTGTACACTGATAGTGCAGGAACCGTTGCAGTAAGGAGTGTACACTGATAGTGCTGGAACCGTTGCAGTAAGGAGTGTACACTGATAGTGCTGGAACCATTGCAGTAAGGAGTGTACACTGATAGTGCAGGAACCGTTGCAGTAAGGAGTGTACACTGATAGTGCTGGAACCGTTGCAGTAAGGAGTGTACACTGATAGTGCTGGAACCGTTGCAGTAAGGAGTGTACACTGATAGTGCTGGAACCATTGCAGTAAGGAGTGTACACTGATAGTGCAGGAACCGTTGCAGTAAGGAGTGTACACTGATAGTGCGGAACCGTTGCAGTAAGAGTGTACACTGATAGTGCTGGACCTTGCAGTAAGGAGTGTACACTGATAGTGCGGAACCGTTGCAGTAAGAGTGTACACGATAGTGCTGGAACCGTTGCAGTAAGGAGTGTACACTGATAGTGCTGGAACCGTTGCAGTAAGGAGTGTACACTGATAGTGTGGAACCGTTGCAGTAAGGAGTGTACACTGATAGTGCTGGAACCGTTGCAGTAAGGAGTGTACACTGATAGTGCTGGAACCGTTGCAGTAAGGAGTGTACACTGATAGTGCAGGAACCGTTGCAGTAAGGAGTGTACACTGATAGTGCTGGAACCGTTGCAGTAAGGAGTGTACACTGATAGTGCTGGAACCGTTGCAGTAAGGAGTGTACACTGATAGTGCTGGAACCGTTGCAGTAAGGAGTGTACACTGATAGTGCAGGAACCGTTGCAGTAAGGAGTGTACACTGATAGTGCAGGAACCGTTGCAGTAAGGAGTGTACACTGATAGTGCTGGAACCGTTGCAGTAAGGAGTGTACACTGATAGTGCTGGAACCGTTGCAGTAAGGAGTGTACACTGATAGTGCTGGAACCGTTGCAGTAAGGAGTGTACACTGATAGTGCTGGAACCGTTGCAGTAAGGAGTGTACACTGATAGTGCTGGAACCGTTGCAGTAAGGAGTGTACACTGATAGTGCAGGAACCGTTGCAGTAAGGAGTGTACACTGATAGTGCAGGAACCGTTGCAGTAAGGAATGTACACTGATAGTGCAGGAACCGTTGCAGTAAGGACTGTACACTGATAGTGCTGGAACCGTTGCAGTAAGGAGTGTACACTGATAGTGCTGGAACCGTTGCAGTAAGGAGTGTACACTGATAGTGCAGAAACCGTTGCAGTAAGGAGTGTACACTGATAGTGCTGGAACCGTTGCAGTAAGGAGTGTACACTGATAGTGCTGGAACCGTTGCAGTAAGGAGTGTACACTGATAGTGCAGGAACCGTTGCAGTAAGGAGTGTACACTGATAGTGCAGGAACCGTTGCAGTAAGGAATGTACACTGATAGTGCAGGAACCGTTGCAGTAAGGACTGTACACTGATAGTGCTGGAACCGTTGCAGTAAGGAGTGTACACTGATAGTGCTGGAACTGTTGCAGTAAGGAGTGTACACTGATAGTGCAGGAACCGTTGCAGTAAGGAGTGTACACTGATAGTGCTGGAACCGTTGCAGTAAGGAGTGTACACTGATAGTGCTGGAACCGTTGCAGTAAGGAGTGTACACTGATAGTGCTGGTACCGTTGCAGTAAGGAGTGTACACTGATAGTGCTGGTACCGTTGCAGTAAGGAGTGTACACTGATAGTGCTGGAACCGTTGCAGTAAGGAGTGTACACTGATAGTGCTGGTACCGTTGCAGTAAGGAGTGTACACTGATAGTGCTGGTACCGTTGCAGTAAGGAGTGTACACTGATAGTGCTGGAACGAGATACAATAGAATAGAGCGTAGAAACTTAGACATCAACTTAGAAATAACACAGAAATAAGTTCTAAGTGTGACCTTGATCTTGTACAGGCTGTAACATGCTTGACACAGATTGTTAACCCTCGTCATAGCAACATACGTGTGTATATCCGTCTGTATGTACGTCAGTCCTTCTGTGTGTATGTCTGTGTGTCCGTCCATATGTGTGTTCGGCCGTCCATCCGTGTGTCTGGCCATCCGTGTGTCTGGCCATCCGTGTGTCTGTCCGTCTGTATGTACGTCAGTCCGTCTGTGTGTATGTCTGTGTGTCCATCCATCTGTGTGTTTGTCCGTCCATCCGTGTGTCCGTCCGTCTGTACGTCAGTCCGTCTGTGTGTATGTCTGTGTGTCAGTCTATCTGTGTGTTCGTCCGTCCATCCGTCTGTCCGTCTGTATGTACGTCAGTCCGTCTGTGTGTATGTCTGTGTGTCTGTCCACCTGTGTGTTTGTCCGTCCATCCGTGTGTGTGTCCGTCCGTCCGTGTGTCTGTCCGTCCGTGTGTATGTCAGTCCGTCTGTGTGTACGTCCGTCCATCCGTGTGTTTGTATCAAGCGTTGTTGATAGATTTTGATGAAACTTTGTGAATATATAGAGGGTAGGTATAGGATGGTAGGATTGAGGGAGAACCCAGTCAATGTATGTGAATATATAGAGGGTAGGTCTAGTAGGATTGAGGGAGAACCCAGTCAATGTATGTGAATATATAGAGGGTAGGTCTAGGATTGTGGGAGAACCCAGTCAATGTATGTGAATATAGAGGGTAGGTCTAGGATGGTAGGATTGTGGGAGAACCCAGTCAATGTATGTGAATATATAGAGGGTAGGTCTAGGATGGTAGGATTGAGGGAGAACCCAGTCAATGTATGTGAATATATAGAGGGTAGGTCTAGGATGGTAGGATTGAGGGAGAACCCAGTCAATGTATGTGAATATATAGAGGGTAGGTCTAGGATGGTAGGATTGTGGGAGAACCCAGTCAATGTATGTGAATATATAGAGGGTAGGTCTAGGATGGTAGGATTGAGGGAGAACCCAGTCAATGTATGTGAATATATAGAGGGTAGGTCTAGGATGGTAGGATTGAGGGAGAACCCAGTCAATGTATGTGAATATATAGAGGGTAGGTCTAGGATGGTAGGATTGAGGGAGAACCCAGTCAATGTATGTGAATATATAGAGGGTAGGTCTAGGATGGTAGGATTGAGGGAGAACCCAGTCAATGTATGTGAATATATAGAGGGTAGGTCTAGGATGGTAGGATTGAGGGAGAACCCAGTCAATGTATGTGAATATATAGAGGGTAGGTCTAGGATGGTAGGATTGAGGGAGAACCCAGTCAATGTATGTGAATATATAGAGGGTAGGTCTAGGATGGTAGGATTGAGGGAGAACCCAGTCAATGTATGTGAATATATAGAGGGTAGGTCTAGGATGGTAGGATTGAGGGAGAACCCAGTCAATGTATGTGAATATATAGAGGGTAGGTCTAGGATGGTAGGATTGAGGGAGAACCCAGTCAATGTATGTGAATATATAGAGGGTAGGTCTAGGATGGTAGGATTGAGGGAGAACCCAGTCAATGTATGTGAATATATAGAGGGTAGGTCTAGGATGGTAGGATTGAGGGAGAACCCAGTCAATGTATGTGAATATATAGAGGGTATGTCTAGGATGGTAGTGGTAGGATTGAGGGAGAACCCCGTCAATGTATGTGAATATATAGAGGGTATGTCTAGGATGGTAGGATTGAGGGAGAACCCAGTCAATGTATGTGAATATATAGAGGATAGGTCTAGGATGGTAGGATTGAGGGAGAACCCAGTCAATGTATGTGAATATATAGAGGGTAGGTCTAGGATGGTAGGATTGAGGGAGAACCCAGTCAATGTATGTGAATATATAGAGGGTAGGTCTAGGATTGAGAGAGAACCCAGTCAATGTATGTGAATATATAGAGGATAGATCTAGGATGGTAGGATTGTGGGAGAACCCAGTCAATGTATGTGGTCAGGGCAGTCAGCTAAGTGTCCCTGGTTCAAGCACCAGTGTGGCGGGGGCTTACATCTCTCTCTAGTTATACAATTATCCACATACCTGACTAAGATTGTTCACTGTATTTAGAGTTGCCTCCTCATTGTCATTGTAATCCATTCTTCCACCACTAGAGGGCGACACAATGGATCACGTGGGTCACATGACCAGCTGTTAGCGATACCTGTAATGCATGAATGTAAGATTTAACCTCAATATTGTGTGTTGTGGCTATCGGACATAAAGGGCGAAAAGGGCGGGGTCAAAAAGGGGCAGGGAAGGCCTTTATAAACTCACGCTTGTCGCATGAAGAATGCTTTAATCTCAATAGTGTGAGTCACTTACAACTTTATACAAATCTATCTTAGATTAATTGCCCAGCAAGTTGTGGCATCCATGGTCCAGTGATAGAGAATCGGATTGCCCAGCAAGTTGTGGTGTCCATGGTCCAGTGATACAGAATCGGATTGCCCAGCAAGTTGTGGTGTCTGTATGTTGTCCAGTGATAGAGAATCGGGTTGCCCAGCAAGTTGTGGTGTCTGTCCGTGTCCAGTGATAGAGAATCAGATTGCCCAGCAAGTTGTGGTGTCTGTATGTTGTCCAGTGATAGAGAATCGGGTTGCCCAGCAAGTTGTGGTGTCTGTCCGTGGTCCAGTGATAGAGAATCGGATTGCCCAGCAAGTTGTGGTGTCTGTATGTTGTCCAGTGATAGAGAATCGGGTTGCCCAGCAAGTTGTGGTGACTGTCCGTGGTCCAGTGATAGAGAATCGGATTGCCCAGCAAGTTGTGAGAATCGGATTGCCCAGCAAGTTGTGGCGTCCGTGGTCCAGTGATAGAGAATCGGATTGCCCAGCAAGTTGTGGTATCCGTGGTCCAGTGATAGAGAATCGGATTGCCCAGCAAGTTGTGGTATCCATGGTCCAGTGATAGAGAATCGGATTGCCCAGCAAGTTGTGGTATCCGTGGTCCAGTGATAGAGAATCGGATTGCCCAGCAAGTTGTGGTATCCGTGGTCCAGTGATAGAGAATCGGATTGCCCAGCAAGTTGTGGTATCCGTGGTCCAGTGATAGAGAATCGGATTGCCCAGCAAGTTGTGGTGTCCGTGGTCCAGTGATAGAGAATCGGGATTGCCCAGCAAGTTGTGGTGTCTGTCCGTGGTCCAGTGATAGAGAATCGGATTGCCCAGCAAGTTGTGGCGTCCGTGGTCCAGTGATAGAGAATCGGATTGCCCAGCAAGTTGTGGCGTCCGTGGTCCAGTGATAGAGAATCGGATTGCCCAGCAAGTTGTGGTATCCGTGGTCCAGTGATAGAGAATCGGATTGCCCAGCAAGTTGTGGCATCCGTGGTCCAGTGATAGAGAATCGGATTGCCCAGCAAGTTGTGGCATCCGTGATCCAGTGATAGAGAATCGGATTGCCCAACAAGTTGTGGCATCCGTGGTCCAGTGATCATAGAGAATCGGATTTGAAATCGAACGGTACCAGATTCGATACTCGGTCAGGCCACATATGTAGTGTCACTGAGCAAAGCACCTCACACATAATGCTTAGTACTGGTTAACTGCTTCAGTCGGCTAAGTCTGCCCAGGAAAACATGTCGAGGTCCCCGCAAGGGGTTTGACATTAATGAAACATACATACATTCAATACAACATTAGACTAGTCCCTCTTGATACCTCAATCCTGATTTGTTAGGGGACACCATATTAACCCATTCAACACCAAGTAACTGACATGGACTGGTCCATGATATTTTTAGACCAATAAATTAATAACAAAATTACATTTGGATCAGTTCATTTATCAAAATGGGTAATTTGTTTTCTAAAAATAGTTATATTACTTGAAAAAAGTGCAGATCCTGATGAGACGGCTCGTCACGAGCCGGCTCATCTGGATCTACACTTTTTTGTAAGCCAATTTAGAGGTCTGTGGTGTTGAAAGGGTTAAGTACACTACAAAAACTTCAAATCACTTGCTGTAATTCAAATTACACTGGGGGTGTCGACCCCACACGATTACGACTTCAAATCACTTGCTGTAATTCAAATTACACTGGGGGTGTCGACCCCACAATATTACGACTTCAAATCACTTGCTGTAATTCAAATTACACTGGGAGTGTCGACCCCACAATATTACGAATTCAAATCACTTGCTGTAATTCAAATTACACTGGGAGTGTCGACCCCACAATATTACGACTTCAAATCACTTGCTGTAATTCAAATTACACTGGGAGTGTCGACCCCACAAGATTACAAGCTGGATAGGAGCATTAAGACCTACTAAACTTGTCAGTATGACCTCAACCCCCCTGAGGCAAATCACACTAGACATGGCACTACCGTATTTAGCTATGTATAGTGCGCTATCGTGTATAATCCGATTTGGCACGAAAATCGGGGGGAAAACTGAGTTCCGATGTATACTGCGCACGTGAAAAACGCAATTTTCCAAGTCAAAATTTAACATTTCTCAAGAATCGCTAAAAATTGTGCTCCGTGATTTTTACAACTTATATTAATCACTCGAGATACCTCATCGAGGAACGGTAACGCACTCAGGCATGATTTCATTTCACAAACTTAACACCTGCTCAAATTTCTCAACACGTTCTCAAACATCTCAACACGTTCTCAAACATGTCAGCAGATGCTCAAACTTCTGAACACGTGTAGCCTACCTAATTAACTGGGACCCATTGTGAAAGGTTTGTCGAAATTAATTATCGCTACAAACAATTGAAATACTGCAGCCAAAAAGTTTTTTTTTATGCAATGCATTGTACATAGTAAATATTTCCCATAAAAATAACCAACACATCGTGTCTTTAATCATGTCGTATTTAAAAACATACGGTATATTAAATCAAATAAACTATTATTACAAAGTTTCTTTATCTCTATGATATCGTACGATTGCAGCGTCGCTTTATGCGGCGAAGTATGCGAAAAGTACGGGAAATATTACATACGATAAAACCACGTGATGTTATCAAATCGCCATTTTTTTATGCATTTACTAATTTCAATTAAATTCTTCAAAGTTTGCCAAAATAAACGCAATATATGCTAATTTTGTGGTCTTATTCATTTCATTTATTTATATAGACTATCGGCAACTGGTTTTAATAGCTAGTTTATAACGTTTGTCGAATGTAACAAATTATAGAATGACTGTGGGGCCCGTTCGGGTCGAATTTCACGAAATATTGGTCAATTTTGGTCCGGAAAAAAATGTTCTGATGTCTGTACTGGTGTATAATGCGCAGTAGATAAAATGGATTAGGATTTCAGTAAGAAATGTGCGCACTATACATAGTTAAATACGGTAATATAGCTTTAACCACTTAAGAAGTCCGACAGGTATATGTATAGGTATTATTGCTTTATTAGGCAGTTTGTGACCCTATCAAACAGAGAATGACCACAAGCTGCTAGAACTTTATGGCTGTTTAAGCCTGTCTTAAGATTAGAAAGCATTAGAGGTTGGAGTGGGGTGAACCTGGTGAACCTCAAGCTTAGTTTCAATACAGCCTACAGTGTATATTATGCTATAATTTGGCCATATCTCTGATCCCCCTCTCTGACCCCCCCTCTGACCCCCCTTTCTGATCCCCTCTCTGACACCCTCTCTGATCCCCCCTCTGACCCCCTGGTCCCTCCCTCTGACCCCTCCCTCTGACCCCCTCTCTAACCCACCTCTCTGACACCCTCTCTAATCCACCCTCTGACCTCCCTCTCTAAGCCCTTGATCCCCTCTCTGATCCCTCCCTCTGACCCCTCCCTCTGATCCCCCTCTCTGACCCCTCCCTCTGATCCCCCTCCCCCTCTCTCTCTCTCTGATCCCTCCCTCTGATCCCCCTCTCTGACCCCTCCCTCTGATCCCCCTCTCTGACCCCTCCCTCCTCTCTGACCCCCTCTCTGACCCCTCCCTTTGATCCCCCTCTCTGACCCCCTGATCCCCCTCTGTGACCGCTCCCTCTGATCCCCCTCTCTGACCCCCCTCTCCAAACAATAAAATTACTAACATACTTCTGGAGGTGTTGCGCCGGTTAACCAGGAGGCGAAAGTTAATAAATGTAAGTTTTACCCCCTAAGGCTACCAAGTTCAAAATGGATAATAAAAATTGAATTACAATCTTACTACCTTATGCTCGCCTATAAGACTGGAAGCTATTTTGAGGCCACGATCTGGTGGTAAACACCTCTGTTATATGCGAGTATGGACAGTGTATAGAGTGTATATCCAGAAATTATTTAACTCTCATCTGGGGTGAAAAATATTTCATGGTCGTGTAGGACTAGCAGTCTCCACTAGTAATTTTCAAAACTTACTCGACCTTATCAGACCCTAACCCTAATCCTTATCAGAGCCTAACCCTTATCAGACCCTAATCCTTATCAGACCCTAACCCTTATCAGACCCTAACCCTTATCAGAGCCTAACCCTAACCCTTATCAGACCCTAACCCTTATCAGACCCTAATCCTTATCAGACCCTAACCCTTATCAGAGCCTAACCCTAACCAGATCCTAACCCTTATCAGACTAACCGTTATCAGACCCTAACCATAGTCTTATCAGATCCTAACCCTTATCAGACCCTAACCATAGCCCTTATCAGACCCTAACCCTATTCCTTATCAGACCCTAACCATAGCCCTTATCAGACCCTAACCCTAGCCCTTATCAGATCCTAAATAACCATAACCCGTATCAGACCCGCAGGTGGAAGTTGTGATAGCGCAGTGGTAGCACGTTTGCTTCCGGTCTGAAGCTTGCGCCAATCTGTAGCACTTCTGCAAGGCACTTCATAAATTGCACATTGCATCTCATCATAAGGAATGAGGTATCGAGAGCTCTTCAACTAATCTTGTAATAATGTTGTTTGCAACCGAGCTAAAACAAATTGTATAACTAGGAATATCTATCTTCCGTTAATGTCGAACCCCTCGCGGGGACGTAGACATGTTACTTTCAAATTCGCTGACTCAATTGTCTGACATAACGGAAATAAAAATGTAACAGTAGAGGAAATATGTGACGCCTCTGCCGGCATTCAAAATTCAGATTTCTGTCCACCCCTTGTGGGAGCGTATACATGCTTAGCCGACCTCAGCAGTCAACAAGTGCTACACAACGTGTGTGAGGTACCTTGCTCATGGACACAACATACGTGCCCCGATTTAGTATTAACCTCAGCAGTCAACACAATGTGTGTGAGGTACCTTGCTCATGGACACTACATACGTGTCCCGATCTAGTATTAACCTCAGCAGTCAACAAGTGCTACACAACGTGTGTGAGGTACTTTGCTCATTGACACAACATACGTGCCCTCAGCAGTCAACAAGTGCTACACAATGCGTGTGAGGTACCTTGCTCATTGACACAACATACGTGCCCCGATGTAGTATTAACCTCAGCAGTCAACAAGTGCTACACAACGTGTGTGAGGTACCTTGCTCATTGACACAACATACGTGCCCCGATGTAGTATTAACCTCAGCAGTCAACAAGTACTACACAACGTGTGTGAGGTACAATGCTCATTGACACAACATACGTGTCCCGATCTAGTATTAACCTCAGCAGTCAACAAGTTCCTCACAACGTGTGTGAGGTACCTTGCTCATGGACACAACATACGTGCCCTGATCTAGTATTAACCTCAGCAGTCAACAAGTGCTACACAACGTGTGTGAGGTACCTTGATCATTGACACAACATACGTGTCCGGATCTAGTATTAACCTCAGCAGTCAACAAGTGCTACACAACGTGTGTGAGGTACCTTGCTCATTGACACAACATACGTGTCCCGATCTAGTATTAACCTCAGCAGTCAACAAGTGCTACACAACGTGTGTGAGGTACCTTGCTCATTGACACAACATACGTGCGCCGATGTAGTATTAAAACAACACAAGAAGAACCTCAGCAGTCAACAAGTGCTACACAACGTGTCTGAGGTACCTTGCTCATTGACACAACATACGTGTCCCGATCGAGTATTGACCTGATACCCCTAACAGACACAGGATAGTGTGGGGGGGGGTACCGGGGGGGAGGGGGGTACCTCGTAAGAGGTTTGACATTACTGTAACATACATACAATGATTCATAAAGTCGTTACTGTGTTCATCTGTTCACTTACAATAAACGTCATATGTCAAACACGAATACAAGTAACAATCATTTTCAATGGTTGTAAAGAACGATCTCAAAAGCTGCTGATTACTGAAGCAGAATTGTAACTTCAAAATACTTACACCTATATTAGCTCTACATTTTGGCCTAAAGTAATAACGTAAACACATGTTGAATATTGCATTCCAATGCACAAGCTCGACTAGCGGCCATTATTAACTTTTTCCAATTAGCATAAATTACACGTGCGCAGCCGCAGCAGCCGAACTTTGATTGGCAGATATTTCCGTAGATTCACTTCGGTAATGTCCGCTTTGGTGATGTCCGTAGATTGTTGTAACTGAATAAATTCCATCTATGTACTGCAAAATACGTTGTAATCATATTAATTTTAAAGAAACATGTCCTTTTGTATTCAAAACTCATCTATTAGGAAGCGAGCATCTGTAACAACGACAAATTCACCATGAATGAAAACTTCAGCTCGAGTTGATAGTCGATTAATCGAAATCGGCCAAGTTTACCTTGACATTAACCTGAGCTATTTTTAGGCTTTAAACAAATCCTACTCTACCGTATAAGCATTATTTACACTACTATTGGGGGATACGTGCCGACAGACATTACAGTATATATAAACCTCTTCATCTAGTCTGTAACCTTCAAATAGCACACAATTCTCATGGAAACAAGACAACACTGCTGTTCTAATAAACAATCGTTAAATCATTCAAATTCGGACATGGAAGTTATTTCGGATAACCTGCAACATTGCAATGTGTCAGATGGACAGGACTGTGTGAATGATGCTGGCTGCAGGGAAGAGGACAGCTGTAAGCTGGAATCCCTAAAACCACCAGCAACGCTCACAGATTTAATAGAAGGACTTCATAAGATTTTTGCACATGCTAATGTGAATGTGGAACTTGTTCAATCCTACATGTCGCTGTACAAGAGTAACTATAAGGAATGGAAGAAATACGCCAAACCCGACATTCACAGGTTTGTACAATTCATTTCTTTCCATATTTAGTTGAAAAATAATCAGCAATGTATTTGGCTATAATCAATGTACATATATGAGTATAATATGACAGTATGTGCCTAATGTGGTATTGTTTATATGTTAATGGTTGCCTCAATTTATGTGGAAATTTGTTTATGGCAGTATCAATTAATTGATTTATTAATGGTTGAATCAATTTATGTGAACATTTGTTAATGGCTGCACAATTTATGTGGAAATGTGTTAATGGTTGCCTCAATTTATGTGGAAATTTGTTAATGGCAGTATCAATTTATGTGTATTTGTTAATGGCAGTATCAATAAATTGATTTGTTAATGGTTGTATCAATTTATGTGAACATTTGTTAATGGCTGCACAATTTATGTGTTAATGGTTGCATCAATTTATGTGGAATTGTTAATGGTTGCATCCATTTATGTGTATTTGTTATATGGCAGTATGAATGTATGTGGATTTGTTAATGGTTGCATCAATTTATGTGGATTTGTTAATGGCAGTATCAATTGATGTGGATTTGTTAATGGCTGTATCAATTTATGTGAACATGTTAATGGCTGTATCAATTTATGTGTATTTGTTAATGGTTGCACCAATTTATGTGGATTTGTTAATGGCTGTATCAATTAATGTGGATGTGTTAATGGTTGCACCAATTTATGTGGATTTGTTAATGGCAGTATCAATTTATGTGGATTTGTTAATGGTTGTATCAATTTATGTGAACATGTTAATGGCTGTATCAATTTATCTGTATTTGTTAATGGTTGCACCAATTTATGTGGATTTGTTAATGGTTGTATCAATTAATGTAGATTTGTTAATGGTTGCACCAATTTATGTGGAATTGTTAATGGCTGTATCAATTAATGTGGATTTGTTAATGGTTGCACCAATTTATGTGGATTTGTTAATGGCAGTATCAATATATGTGGAATTGTTAATGGCTGTATCAATTAATGTGGATTTGTTAATGGTTGCACAAATTTATGTGAATTTGTTAATGGCAGTATCAATTTATGTGGAATTGTTAATGGTTGTATCAATTTATGTGGAATTGTTAATGGTTGCACCAATTTATGTGGAATTGTTAATGGCTGTATCAATTAATGTGGATTTGTTAATGGTTGCGCACATTTATGTGGATTTGTTAATGGCAGTATCAATTTATGTGGAATTGTTAATGGTTGCACCAATTTATGTGGAATTGTTAATGGCAGTATCAATTTATGTGGATTTGTTAATGGTTGTACCAATTTATGTGGAATTGTTAATGGTTGCACCAATTTATGTGGATTTGTTAATGGTTGTATCAATTTATGTGGATTTGTTAATGGTTGCACCAATGTATGTGGAATTGTTAATGGTTGCACCAATTTATGTGGAATTGTTAATGGTTGCACCAATTAATGTGGAATTGTTAATGGTTGCACCAATTGATGTGGAATTGTTAATGGCATTGAGAGGCATTGAGAGGCGTTGAGAGGCGTTGAGAGGCATTGAGAGGCATTGAGAGGCATTGAGAGGCTTTGAGAGGCATTGAGAGGCATTGAGAGGCTTTGAGAGGCATTGAGAGGCATTGAGAGGCTTTGAGAGGCATTGAGAGGAATTGAGAGGCATTGAGAGGCTTTGAGAGGCATTGAGAGGCTTTGAGAGGCTTTGAGAGGCATTGAGAGGCATTGAGAGGCTTTGAGAGGCATTGAGAGGCATTGAGAGGCATTGGAGGCATTGAGAGGCATTGAGAGGCATTGAGAGGCGTTGAGAGGCGTTGAGAGGCATTGAGAGGCATTGAGAGGCTTTGAGAGGCATTGAGAGGCTTTGAGAGGCATTGAGAGGCATTGAGAGGCATTGAGAGGCTTTGAGAGGCATTGAGAGGCATTGAGAGGCTTTGAGAGGCATTGAGAGGCTTTGAGAGGCATTGAGAGGCATTGAGAGGCTTTGAGAGGCTTCTATGAAAGGGTTTATGTATGACAATGGAGATCATTAAAAATAAATCAATTTTCAAAATTGTAACTGACCTGTGTTTATATTTTAATGTAGAATTTTATCTGCTGTCGATCTGCTGTATACTGTGGACAGTATTTCTGAATACTACATTGTAAATCATGTAATCTAAGCATAAAATGTCAGCCACTAAAACACAGGAAAACGCATCTGAGAGCATCTGCATGTTAACATTTTTCCAGACCCCCCAACCATTTCGTCTACTTCGTCGGCGCCCTCAATGAAATGTCTCAATGGTTGGCAGGGCCGTCGCTGGAGCTGTTTTGATGATACGCACGGCCAAATATGCTTGTTTGTCGAGTGAGCGAGTACGCTAGGGGGTCCGAGGGCATTCCCCCCGGAGATTTTTTGAAATGAGGAAGCAATTTCCTGCATTTCAATCCATTTTGTAACATACAATTTTGCAGGACTAAAGTTCTCTCGGCAATCCGTATAACGGCTAGATGTATATTATACATGATCTATCGCCCTTATCAATTAAACAAGCACGTAAAATAGCACAAACTAAATTTCGAGATGCACCATATTTGCAATGGGCTCAATTATTTCACCACTCCACACATCACGGCGCCTATGTATCCGTACTACCCGGGGGGGGGGGGGGTTTAATGCATTTTTGGAGACAGTATGGCGGAGATGTCAGGCGGAGACAGAGACTGTCTCCACCTGACATCTCCGCCATACTGTCTCCGCCTGACATCTCCGCCATACTGTCTCCACAGCGACGGGCCTGGTTGGCAAGGTACCTGTATGTAGTTGATTCAACCGCCTGATTCAACTAGATACATGTAGCCTGGTAGTACCTGTATGTAGTTGATTCAACCGCCTGATTCAACTAGATACATGTAGCCTGGTAGTACCTGTATGTAGTTGATTCAACCGCCTGATTCAACTAGATACATGTAGCCTGGTAGTACCTGTATGTAGTTGATTCAACCGCCTGATTCAACTAGATACATGTAGCCTGGTAGTACCTGTATGTAGTTGATTCAACCGCCTGATTCAACTAGATACATGTAGCCTGGTAGTACCTGTATGTAGTTGATTCAACCGCCTGATTCAACTAGATACATGTAGCCTGGTAGTACCTGTATGTAGTTGATTCAACCGCCTGATTCAACTAGATACATGTAGCCTGGTAGTACCTGTATGTAGTTGATTCAACCGCCTGATTCAACTAGATACATGTAGCCTGGTAGTACCTGTATGTAGTTGATTCAACCGCCTGATTCAACTAGATACATGTAGCCTGGTAGTACCTGTATGTAGTTGATTCAACCGCCTGATTCAACTAGATACATGTAGCCTGGTAGTACCTGTATGTAGTTGATTCAACCGCCTGATTCAACTAGATACATGTAGCCTGGTAGTACCTGTATGTAGTTGATTCAACCGCCTGATTCAACTAGATACATGTAGCCTGGTAGTACCTGTATGTAGTTGATTCAACCGCCTGATTCAACTAGATACATGTAGCCTGGTAGTACCTGTATGTAGTTGATTCAACCGCCTGATTCAACTAGATACATGTAGCCTGGTAGTACCTGTATGTAGTTGATTCAACCGCCTGATTCAACTAGATACATGTAGCCTGGTAGTACCTGTATGTAGTTGATTCAACCGCCTGATTCAACTAGATACATGTAGCCTGGTAGTACCTGTATGTAGTTGATTCAACCGCCTGATTCAACTAGATACATGTAGCCTGGTAGTACCTGTATGTAGTTGATTCAACCGCCTGATTCAACTAGATACATGTAGCCTGGTAGTACCTGTATGTAGTTGATTCAACCGCCTGATTCAACTAGATACATGTAGCCTGGTAGTACCTGTATGTAGTTGATTCAACCGCCTGATACAACTAGATACATGTAGCCTGGTAGTACCTGTACCATATGTTCCATATTTAACGATACATTTTTCAAAGGAGGGGCGTTTAATAGAGTACAAAAACATAATAACATTAAAGTGTTATAGACTAGTTAAAACAATCTGATTAGCACAGTGGTTAGCACGCTCACTTCTCACCAATGCAACCCGGGTTCGATCCTCAGACGGGGAAGTATGTGAGATGGTACGGTTGTCGCCAGATCGGACAGGTGGGTTTTCTCCGGGTACACCGGTTTCCACCCACACAAATGCCCACATATACGCTTTCTTCCGCGCCAACGAGAGTGATTAATATAAGTTGTTAAAACTTGCTTCGCAATCGTTGTAAAATAAATAAAGTTAAAAAGTTAGAATTCTGTGCTTGGATTTATCAATCAGTGCTGAAATTGGATAGTGCGTTCATTAGGGGGGGGGTGCATTAACTAGGGACTATACGGTATCATGTACCTGGGTAGTACTGTATTGGTACACACGTCACGTTTGTATGTACATGTATCGTGTTTCACTCAATAATATAACATTATATTTTATTTGTAAAGCTGCCACTCTGATGGAATATTTTGATTTGTAGTGTTGTGATCTTCCTATCACATTGTAAGGTTAGACGTGGGTGACGTGACAATTTGGGTAAATTTCCGAGCCCAAATTTATGATATACTGGTTATCACATAAATCATTCTACGTCAGAATTTTTTTGTGAGAAGTGAGAAAGCGTGCGATTGCGTACTGAAATGGTGTTATTTAATAACTGTCAACAAAATATGGTTACAATGCACAGTATGACCAACCAACCATTAAATACAACATTTGAATACGAGTGTTTTATGATGTGTATCTTACTGGGGAAAAAAACAATTTTGTATGAAAATTATAAAAATAAAATAAATTCTTTTTTAGGGAGAAGCGGGGGCCCACAGGAGGCGAGATCACCCTAGCTATGGCGACTATTTCACTCAAATAGCCCTCTAGTTATGAGCCCTGGGTTACGTCGTCCTTTAGTTTTCTCACCTCGCCCATAAATATTCTCAACTCACACATTCTTAGTTGTGCATCTGTAAATATCCGTAAAATTGTCGTGTATTGAACACTGTCTCCGCCTGACATCTCCGTCGTACTGTCTCCACCTGACATCTCCGCCATACTGTCTCCACCTGACATCTCCGCCATACTGTCTCCACCTGACATCTCCGCCATACTGTCTCCACCTGACATCTCCGCATACTGTCTCCGCCTGACATCTCCGCCGTACTGTCTCCACCTGACATCTCCGCCTGACATCTCCGCCATACTGTCTCCGCCTGACATCTCCGCCTGACATCTCCGCCATACTGTCTCCGCCTGACATCTCCGTCATACTGTCTCCGCCTGACATCTCCGCCATACTGTCTCCGCCTGACATCTCTGCCATACTGTCTCCGCCTGACATCTCCGCCATACTGTCTCCGCCTGACATCTCCGCCATACTGTCTCCGCCTGACATCTCCGCCATACTGTCTCCACCTGACATCTCCGCCATACTGCCTCCGCCTGACATCTCCGCCATACTGTCTCCGCCTGACATCTCCGCCATACTGTCTCCGCCTGACACTCTCGCCATACTGTCTCCGCCTGACATCTCCGCCATACTGTCTCCGCCTGACATCTCCGCCATACTGTCTCCGCCTGACATCTCCGCCATACTGTCTCCGCCTGACATCTCCGCCATACTGTCTCCGCCTGACATCTCACCATACTGTCTCCGCCTGACATCTCCGCCATACTGTCTCCACCTGACATCTCCGCCATACTGTCTCCACCTGACATCTCCGCCATACTGTCTCCACCTGACATCTCCGCCATACTGTCTCCGCCTGACATCTCCGCCATACTGTCTCCACCTGACATCTCCGCCATACTGTCTCCGTCTGACATCTCCGCCATACTGTCTCCGCCTGACATCTCCGCCATACTGTCTCCGCCTGACATCTCCGCCATACTGTCTCCGCCTGACATAGTTGGGTGCGGTAAATGTTTTATACATCATGGCATGGCGGAATGTTTAAATTTCCAAATTACTCTTAACTAATTAGTTATAATTCAATCATGTACAATGTACAAGCAGATACCAACATATTTAGTTTAACCCTTTCAACACCAAGTAACTCACATGGACTGGTCCATGATAACCAGTCCATGATATTCATAAACCAATAAATGAATCAGAAAATCACATTTGGACAAGTTCATTTATCAAAATGGGTAATTTTGTCTAAAATTAGTAATACTACTTGCAAAAAGTGCAGATCCTGATGAGACGGCTCGTCACGAGCCGGCTCATCTGGATCTACACTTTTTGTAAGCCTATTTAGAGGTCTGTGGTGTTGAAAGGGTTAATTCGGATGACATACCGTTACTAAAACACAATATTTTTTACATTGAAATCGATATGGATTAAAAGTTTAACAACTTATATTAATCACTCTCGTTGGCGTGGATGAAAGCGTAAATGTGGTCATTCATGTGCGAGGAAACCGAAGTACCCAGAGAAAACCCACCTACAGGTCCGATCTGGTGACCACTGTACATTCTCACATACTTCCCGGCTGGTCCGAGGATCGAACCCGGGTTGCATTGGTGAGAAATGAGCGCGCTAAACACTTTTGTAAGTCTATTTAGAGGTCTGTTGTGTTGAAAGGGTTAGAAGATTCCAATTGCTAGGCGAATAGTAATGGCATGTTTGTGTGTGCAATAAATATAGAATGTAGAGAAACTATTAAAATACTTAACCCTTTCCTTCATAGAGGTTATAGCCCAAAATGGTGCTGATGCAGGCGTAAAACCCGAAATATAACAAATAATATTCATAGAGGTTAATATAGTAGAGGTTAATATAGTAGAGGTTAATATAGTAGAGGTTAATATAGTAGAGGTTAATATAGTAGAGATTAATGTAGTAGAGGTTAATATAGTAGAGGTTAATATAGTAGAGGTTAATATAGTAGAGGTTAATATAGTAGAGGTTAATATAGTAGAGGTTAATATAGTAGAGGTTAATATAGTAGAGATTAATGTAGTAGAGGTTAATATAGTAGAGGTTAATGTAGTAGAGGTTAATATACTATTATATCTCCATACAAACGACAGCCATTTAGCTATCATGCAGTGGATAAGTAGTCGCCATATCTATCCCACCTCCATAGATATTACTGGGACTACATAGAGATTTAGGTTAATATACTATAATAACTCCATACAAACGGCAGCCATTTAGCTATCATGCAGTGGATAAGTCAAGTCGTCATATCTATCCCACCTCCATAGATATTACTGGGACTACATGAGATTTAGGTTAATATACTATTATATCTCCATACAAACGACAGCCATTTAGCTATCATGCAGTGGATAAGTCAAGTCGTCATATCTATCCCACCTCCATAGGTATTACTGGGACTACATGAGATTTAGGTTAATATACTATTATATCTCCATACAAACGACAGCCATTTAGCTATCATGCAGTGGATAAGTCAAGTCGTCATATCTATCCCACCTCCATAGATATTACTGGGACTACATGAGATTCTGACCTTAATTATGAACATTGATTTGGCTACTACATTGTCAATGTATATCGTATTGGTGATGGGGTCAACGGATGCTTCTTTGAGGGAAAGGATTAAACAACAGTGACATGCACATACACCTTCGAGTATTTGTGGTTCTTGCAAATTATTTTAATAAGTTTTATAAATATATGACCGTACTCTCATGGTATATAGGACCGTACGCTCATGGTATAAATGACCGTACTCTCATGGTATATAGGACCGTACGCTCATGGTATATATGACCGTACTCTCATGGTATATAGGACCGTACGCTCATGGTATATATGACCGTACGCTCATGGTATATATGACCGTACTCTAATGGTATATATGACCGTACGCTCATGGTATATATGACCGTACTCTCATGGTATATAGGACCGTACGCTCATGGTATATATGACCGTACTCTCATGGTATATAGGACCGTACGCTCATGGTATATATGACCGTACTCTCATGGTATATAGGACCGTACGCTCATGGTATATATGACCGTACGCTCATGGTATATATGACCGTACTCTAATGGTATATATGACCGTACGCTCATGGTATATATGACCGTACTCTCATGGTATATATGACCGTACGCTCATGGTATATATGACCGTATGCTCGACCGTACGCTCATGGTATATATGACCGTATGCTCGACCGTACGCTCATGGTATATATGACCGTACTCTCATGGTATATATGACCGTACTCTCATGGTATATAGGACCGTACTCTCATGGTATATAGGACCGTACGCTCATGGTATATATGACTGTACTTTCATGGTATATATGACCGTACGCTCATGGTATATAGGACCGTACGCTCATGGAATATATGACCGTACGCTCATGGTATATAGGACCGTACGCTCATGGTATATATGACCGTACGCTCATGGTATATATGACCGTACTCTCATGGTATATAGGACCGTACTCTCATGGTATATAGGACCGTACGCTCATGGTATATATGACCGTACTCTCATGGTATATAGGACCGTACTCTCATGGTATATAGGACCGTACGCTCATGGTATATAGGACCGTACGCTCATGGTATATATGACCGTACGCTCATGGTATATAGGACCGTACGCTCATGGTATATTTACCGTACGCTCATGGTATATAGGACCGTACGCTCATGGTATATAGGACCGTACGCTCATGGTATATATGACCGTACGCTCATGGTATATATGACCGTACGCTCATGGTATATAGGACCGTACTCTCATGGTATATAGGACCGTACTCTCATGGTATATAGGACCGTACGCTCATGGTATATAGGACCGTACGCTCATGGTATATAGGACCGTACGCTCATGGTATATAGGACCGTACACTCATGGTATATAGGACCGTACGCTCATGGTATATAGGACCGTACGCTCATGGTATATAGGACCGTACGCTCCTGATAATTTCATACCTTTTGTGGTGAGCTTAATAGTAAAATTCCAGATTACGAGTTTCATAAAATATGGTATGAATATTAAACGGTATGGTATGGAAGTCGTGATAGCGCAGTGGATGCATCACGTTCGCTTCAGGTGCGAACGGTCCGGAGTTCGAGCCCCGCTGGAGCATTTAAATTCCACATTGCCTCTTCTCTCTCCCTCGTGGCGATGGATTCCATCATGAATGATGTCTCGAGAGTGATTAATATAAGTTGTAAGAACTTGTTTCGCAATCGTGTAAAAGTGTAAGACCCTTTCTATCACAATATCATATTGGGTTTTAATCGTATTTTTGCACAAAATAACACAGACTGCTACTTTCATTTTGGCCAGCTCTATATTATCATGACGTCACTAACATGTCATGATGTCACTAACACTAACATATCATGACGTCACTAACATATCATGATGTCACTAACATATCATGACGTCGACGTCACTAACATATCATGACGTCACTAACATATCATGACATCACTAACATATCATGACGTCACTAACACTAACATATCATGACATCACTAACATATCATGACGTCACTAACATATCATGACGTCACTAACATATCATGACGTCACTAACATATCATGACGTCACTAACATATCATGATGTCACTAACGTATCATGACGTCACTAACATCATGACGTCACTAACAATATCATGACGTCACTAACGTATCATGACGTCACTAACATATCATGACGTCACTAACATATCATGATGTCACTAACATATCATGATGTCACTAACGTATCATGACGTCACTAACGTATCATGACGTCACTATGCAAAGCAGCGTCTTATTTATGCTATAAACAGCGCTATAATTACGTCAAGACCTCTTTTAAATCATAGTTTGTCTTACCATTAACATTATGTACCAATTCAAATAGAGGACAACCATAAGCTGTATAGCTTTCTGTCCAATTCCTTATTTCAATTGTTGTAAATAACCGTGTACACGATAGAAAATAAACATGTTGTAAACCAAATAGAAATATGCATAATTTAAAGTTTAATTTACAAAATTATAAAGATTATTCTCTCAACCAATCAGAATCCGTTCAGGTGCTGCACATGTGTAAATATTTAAAACTATCAGATGACTTTATTACACTGAACACAACCAATGTTTTTTGATAAAGATAATGTATTATTTATATTCATTTGGCAAAAGTTGATTGAACGACTGAGAGTGATCATCGATGATGGATGAAGTTGGTAGTTTTCCATTGCCGGTTGTATTTTGCGCTCACTATATGAAGGTATTTGCCACATTTTGTGGATATGACAACATGACTTGTTATTCTGTTGCTGCATGCGGAACCCGGCTTAGTTTATACAAATTTATTTGAGCTCGATTGCGAAACAAGTTCTTATCACTTATATTAATAACTCTCGAGGTGAGAGAGAAGAGGCATGTGGAATTAAATGCCTTGTGCCTAAGGGCACAATCTCAAGGGTAACAGCTCCAGCGGGGCTCAAACTCCGGGCCTTTTGCACATGAAACGAACGTGCAACCACTGAGCTATCACGACTTCCACTTTAGCTCCTGGTTTAGCAAATGGTTGTGTGGGGGGGGGTGTGTTTAGGGGAAATGGGTGTGGCGGATCCTGGTTTAGCAATCAGGGGTGGGGGTATGGGGGGGTTACTGTAGGTACGACTTGTTGTTACTGTTGGTATTATTGAATGTTGTATGCGTCGATATTCAAGCGTTTGCCAGTTCAGGGAGTTACACTGTGGCTGCTTAGCACAGGTGGTTTCTTAATAGAGGGCAAATGTATAATACAACAATTATAATTGGGAATCTGGCTGCTTAATACAGGTTACCTTGCTTAGTGGACAAAATTGTGGTTGAAAGTTGTAAAAAAAGAAAGACAATTTTTAGGGAGCATTGGGGCCCCCAGGGGGTGAAATCAGGGTCCATAGGGCGACTATTTCTCCCAAGTCGCCCTCTAGAATAAGCCGTGCATGTATGCACATTGAAATCTATCTAATCTAAGCACTCTGAAGAATGCATTTATAATACTAACCCAATACAATCTATCTAATCTAAGCACTCTGCAGAATGCATTTATAATACTAACCCAATACAATCTATCTAATCTAAGCACTCTGAAGAATGCATTTATAATACTAACACAATACAATCGAGGCACGTTCATCGAAGGAAATACTCGTGTGTAAACTTAAACTGCAGTATGCCGCTAATCTATGCTGCTATTTTTCTGCTTTATAATGTTCCAGAATTTGGTCGGACAGGCTGTCCTTAACTTCTTGTGCTAATGACCTACCGGTACATGCTTGTGAAAAATGTCAACAAACCAGCTATAAACTATTGATAACTGTGACAAGTTAGGTCAGTGAGGTCACAGGCACATGACAAAATGTCAACAACTCAGCTCTAATTAAGTTATAGATAAAACTCTTATACAGTTGTCATAGCAACCAGTAGTAAATAAAACACTAAATAATAAACACATGTCTGTATTAGAACATGACATAATGTGCTTGTATTAGAACATGGCCAACTGTGATTGTATTAGAACATGACACTCCTTGTATTGGAACATGGCACTGTGATTGTATTAGAACATGACAAAAACTGTGATTGTATTAGAACACGACAAACTGTGCTTGTATATGAACATGACACTCCTTGTATTGGAACATGGCACTGTGCTTGTATTGGAACATGACAAACTGTGCTTGTATAAGAACATGACACTCCTTGTATTGGAACATGGCACTGTGCTTGTATTAGAACATGACAAACTGTGCTTGTATTAGAACACAACACTCCTTGTATTAGAACAGGACACTGTGCTTGTATTAGAACTTGTGGAACGGGGCTCTAGGGTTTATTCTAGTGTGGAAGAAAAGGGGCAGGGAGTGTCAGCATAGGGGAGGGGTGGGTCAGAAAAGGGGCAGTTTGTGTCAGAAAATGGGAGGGGTGGGTCAGAAAAGGGGCGGGTGTGTCAGAAAATGGGAGGGGTGGGTCAAAAAGGGGCAGGGTTGTGGCAGAAAATGGGAGGGGTGGGTCAGAAAAGGGGCAGGGTGTGTCAGAAAATGGGAGGGGTGGGTCCAGAAAGGGGCAGGGTGGGTCAAAAAAATGGGAGGGGTGGGTCAGAAAATGGCAGGAGTGTCAGAAAATGGGGGGTGGTCAGAAAAGGGGCAGGGTGTGTCCAGAAAATGGGAGTGGTGGGTCAGAAAGGGGCAGGGGTGTGTCAGAAAATGGGAGGGTGGGGTCAGAAAAGGGGCAGGGTGTGTCAGAAAATGGGAGTGGTGGGTCAGAAAAGGGGCAGGGTGGGTCAGAATAGGGGAGAGGTGGGTCAGAAAAGGGGCAGGGTGTGTCAGAATAGGGGAGGGGTGGGTCAGAAAAGGGGCAGGGTGTGTCAGAAAAGGTGGGTCAGAAAAGTGGCAGGGTGTGTCAGAAAAGTGGCAGGGTGGGTCAGTTGAGTGAGTATTTAGCTGATCCTCAAGGCAAATGTCACGTAGCTTTATTTATTCATGAAACTTTCATATTTTTTTTTTACAAAGTTCAATAAAGCTGTAAAATCCACATGATACTTTCTGAGGATAGGATCTTTTATCCATTAAAAAGTATTAAAATACCGACTTATTTTCATTATTGATTGGTTGGCTACACCCCATTATTGGTTGGTTGGCTACACCCCAGTATTGGTTGGCTACACCCCAGTATTGGTTGGCTACACCCCAGTATTGGTTGGCTACCCCCAGTATTGGTTGGCTACGCCCCAGTATTGGTTGGCTACGCCCCAGTATTGGTTGGCTACGCCCCAGTATTGGTTGGCTACGCCCCAGTATTGGTTGGCTACGCCCCAGTATTGGTTGGCTACGTCCCAGTATTGGTTGGCTACACCCCAGTATTGGTTGGCTACACCCCAGTATTGGTTGGCTACACCCCAGTATTGGTTGGCTACCCATTCACCTCACCCATTACACTTAATGTTTATTGCATTATAACCCTTTCAACCCCACAGGCCTCTAAATAGGCTTATGAAAAGTGTAGATCCAGATGAGCCGGCTCGTAACGAGCCGGCTCGTAACGAGCCGTCTCATCAGGATCTGCACTTTTTTGCCAGTAATAATTATTACTATTTTTAGATAAAATTACCCATTTTGATAAATGAACTGGTCCAAATGTAATTTTCTTATTAATTTATTGGTCTAAAAATAGCATGCACCAGTCCATGTCAGTTACTTGGGGTTGAATGGGTTAAGCAATTTCATATTTTCAATATTTGAAGAATTTGTGTAGGCACGTGCCTAGAGAATCTGCAACACTTGTCTACTCCTCCATATTTGTGTGTGTTTTACGTTTATTTATCGTCGCTACCGGTTGCCCATATGAGCGACGCCTCCTGAAGAGATTAGTCATTTTAGATTTTTGGAGGATAGTGCAATGATACAGACGGAGACCCATTCCAGAGTCTTCTCTGGTTGTTTTTTTACCAATAACAGCTGGAGAGATGCCGTATGACCTAATCTGTTGCGGCGACCCTTTCCCTCATAGAAGCACCTCTTGACACCATTACCAATACCACATACATTAACACTTTCCCTCATAGAAGCACCTCTTGACACCATTACCAATACCACATACATTAACACTTTCCCTCATAGAAGCACCTCTACATGTATGCTATATCTATGCAAGTGGAATTTTCCAACAAGCTTCATGGAAAACTGAGTATTGATGGTTGAAATGTCGTCTATTTACATACAGACATGTTCGGTGTGCATAGTTTGGTGTGCATAGTTCAGTGTGCATAGTTCAGTATACCTGTCTCGTTCCTCACCATAGATCATCTACTCGTACATCATTATTAACGGCTCTTACACTTAACACTTCTAATTTATCAATCGCTCGATTTATTACACTTGAAAATTATACCCATGAAATTCTTTACCTCAGCCAGTAGTCTCAGCACAATCCTTAGTCGTGATAGCGCATTCGCTTCTGGAGCGAAAGGTCGAGAGTTTGAGGCCCTGCTGGAGTCTGTTACGATTGTGCCCTTAGGTAAGGCATGTCAATTCCACGTTGCCTCTTTCTCTAGCATGGTGATGGATTTCACCAGGAATGAGGTCTCGAGAGTGATTAACTCATTTGATTCTGGATACCGTTCAAACAGTATTTGCAAAGAACATAGAGCCAGATCAGCTGCCACGGAACATTTCGTCTGATCAGGCTGTATGCTGTTTGCTATTCAGATGATCTTGCTAAGACACTTGGCTATGTAGCAAACAACATAGATCCTGAGCAGCATGAATGGGTCTCTGTCTGTATCATTGCACTATCCTCCAAAAATCTAAATTGACTAAATCTCTTCAGGTGTCGCTCAAATGGGCAACCGGTAGCGACGTTAAATAAACGTAATAACACACACAAATTATAATATTATTAATCCAACTGAAGAAGAAAAGACAAATAGGACTTTAAGATTATACTACACATTGTAATGGACTTTAACATGCAATGGACTTTAAGATTATATTACATTTTTAATGGACTTTAACATGCGATACAAAAAACAAAACAACAACAAAAAACAAAACGGACTTTAAGATTATATTACATTTGTAATGGACTTTAACATGTAATGGACTTTAAGATTATATTACATTTGTAATGGACTTTAACATGTGGGGACTTTAAGATTATATTACATTTGTAATGGACTTTAACATTTGGGGACTTTAAGATTATATTACATTTGTAATGGACTTTAACATTTGGGGACTTTAAGATTAATTACATTTGTAATGGACTTTAACATATGGGGACTTTAAGATTATATTACATTTGTAATGGACTTTAACATTAGGGGACTTTAAGATTATATTACATTTGTAATGGACTTTAACATTTGGGGACTTTAAGATTATATTACATTTGTAATGGACTTTAACATTAGGGGACTTTAAGATTATATTACATTTGTAATGGACTTTAACATATGGGGACTTTAAGATTATATTACATTTGTAATGGACTTTAACATGTATTGGACTTTAAGATTATATTACATTTGTAATGGACTTTAACATTTGGGGACTTTAAGATTATATTACATTTGTAATGGACTTTAACATGTGGGGACTTTAAGATTATATTACATTTGTAATGGACTTTAACATGTTTTGGACTTTAAGATTATATTACATTTGTAATGGACTTTAACATGTGGGGACTTTAAGATTATATTACATTTGTAATGGACTTTAACATGTGGGGACTTTAAGATTATATTACATTTGTAATGGACTTTAACATGTGGGGACTTTAAGATTATATTACATTTGTAATGGACTTTAACATGTGGGGACTTTAAGATTATATTACATTTGTAATGGACTAACATGTGGGGACTTTAAGATTATATTACATTTGTAATGGACTTTAACATTAGGGGACTTTAAGATTATATTACATTTGTAATGGACTTTAACATTAGGGGACTTTAAGATTATATTACATTTGTAATGAAATATTATTAAAGCATATTTTGTGAAGGTTTACTATATTTTTTTATTTATATTTACTATTCTTACTATACTAACACCTGGTTTTGTATAATGCGATATTGTAGATCACGGTCACGCTGTGTCTGCCTGCCGTATTAAATGTCACGCTGGCATATATAAACACAGGTTATGTCTACATGTATAAACCATTATATATTAGAGTATGCATTGACTGTGATGTCATGGAAATTTCTTCTGTGTTGAATAATCTCCAGTAAGGCAGTATTCAAATTAAGCTTTTTTCCAATAAATCCAAAACAGAAACATTGCAAATAACTATTTTAGAAATGATTACAACACAGTGATTGCGTTTTATTGCATTCCGTGCATGTTTTTATCAGTAATTTTACAAGGAAAAATTCCATTGAAGCTTAAAATGCATGCATACTATTAACTATCTGGTGTTAGCCAATCAGAAGCAAGTATGATATACACGCCTTCAAGTGTGTGTTCGGGTGAACAAGTTAGTATACTCCAGTCATGAGAAGTGAGGTTTTATGTGTTTTTTTGTTTTCACTATTTTTGATCATGTTATACAGCAAGGAACATCTTGAATCAACACATATTGTATGGTTTTAATCTCTCTTCCCTACCATAGAGCAATTCAATACGGCAGTTTGCCATATTGATCATGCCAGTCCCTAATTGTTCTGCGCAGCTGCTTTTAAACTTTTACCACAACTTATTTTCATTACTTTCTAAAATTATACTTTTAACTACTCATACTTTTACCTTCTTTGCTGTTTTTGACGCGCAACATGTCTACGTCCTCACGAGGGGTTCGACATTAAAGGAAGATAGATAGATAGTATACGGAGAGCATATCATAGTCACCTGTCCTTTATTGTTTGGTGGATAAGGCAACATGTACAGAATTTTTTTTTTATTTCCCAATTTGAACTTAAAGATATGCCAGCTGGTGTATTATAGCGCTGGTACCTGAGATATTATAGCGCCGATAACTGAGTATTATAGCTCCGATACCTGAGATATTGGGATATTGCTGGGGGTGTGTCTACATTTCTGTTTAATAGAGCTAAGTCATCAACAAACGACAACAATTCTGTTCCATAAAAATATTTTAATTTCTCCACCCCCCCCCCCTCACCGGCACTTGGTAAATGCTTGACATGTGAGAATACTGTAATACAGTAGATGTAACTTAATAGTTGTATGTATGTCCACCCCCCTCACCGGCACTTGGTAAATGCTTGACATGTGAGAATACTGTAATACAGTAGATGTAACTTAATAGTTGTATGTATGTCCACCCCCCTCACCGGCACTTGGTAAATGCTTGACATGTGAGGATACTGTAATACAGTAGATGTAACTTGATAGTTGTATGTATGTCCACCCCCCCCCTCACCGGCACTTGGTAAATGCTTGACATGTGAGAATACTGTAATACAGTAGATGTAACTTGATAGTTGTATGTATGTCCACCCCCCTCACCGGCACTTGGTAAATGCTTGACATATGAGGATACTGTAATACAGTAGATGTAACTTGATAGTTGTATGTATGTCCACCCCCCTCACCCTCACCGGCACTTGGTAAATGCTTGACATATGAGGATACTGTAATACAGTAGATGTAACTTGATAGTTGTATGTATGTCCACCCCCCTCACCCTCACCGGCACTTGGTAAATGCTTGACATATGAGGATAGAGTAGATGTAACTTGATAGTTGTATGTATGTATTTTCAGGTACACTCGTAATTTGATAGATGCAGGAAATGGAAAGTTCAACTTGATGTTGCTGTGTTGGAACGAGGGTCAAGGTTCAAGCATACACAGCCACTCAGACGCTCACTGTTTCTTGAAGGTTAGTAGCTGTTAGGTTCACACTCTCACCCGCTCGCACCCTCCCCTCCCCCGCTCAGAAACGCTCTCACACCTCTCCCTCTCACACGCTTGCACCCTCTCTCTCCCCCGCTCAGAACGCTCTCACACCTCTCCCTCTCACCCGCTTGCACCCTCTCTCTCCCCCACTCGCACCCTCTCCTCCACTCAGAATGCTCTCACACCTCTCCCCCGCTTGCACCCTCTCTCTCCTCCACTCAGAACGCTCTCACACCTCTCCCTCTCACCCACTCGCACCCTCCCTCTCACAGGCTTGCAGCCTCCCTCTCACACGCTTGCACCCTCCTCACACGCTTGCAGCCTCCCTCTCACCCACTCGCACCCTCCCTCTCACACGCTTGCAGCCTCCCTCTCACACGCTTGCAGCCTCCCTCTCACATGCTTGCACCCTCCCTCTCACACGCTTGCACCCTCCCTCTCACACGCTTGCAGCCTCCCTCTCACACGCTTGCAGCCTCCCTCTCACACACTTGCACCCTCCCTCTCACATGCTTGCACCCTCCCTCTCACACGCTTGCACCCTCCCTCTCACACGCTTGCACCCTCCCTCTCACACGCTTGCACCCTCCCTCTCACATGCTTGCACCCTCCCTCTCACATGCTTGCACCCTCCCTCTCACACGCTTGCACCCTCCCTCTCACCGCTTGCACCCTCCCTCTCACACGCTTGCACCCTCCCTCTCACACGCTTGCACCCTCCCTCTCACACGCTTGCACCCTCCCTCTCACACGCTTGCACCCTCCCTCTCACACGCTTGCAGTCTCCCTCTCCCATGCTTGCACCCTCCCTCTCACACGCTTGCACCCTCCCTCTCACCCACTCGCACCCACTCTCTCCTCCGCTCAGAACGCTCTCACACCTCTCCCCTGCTTGCACCCTCTCTCTCCCCCGCTCAGAACGGTCACACCTCTCCCCCACTTGCACCCTCCCTCTCCCCCGCTCAGAACACTCTCACACCTCTCCCTCTCACACACTCGCACCCTCTCTCTCCTCCGCTCAGAACGCAGGGGTGTGTGGGTACTGGATGGTTATGATAAACAGGGGTAGGGGTGTGGGGATACTGGGTGGTTCTGATAAACAGGGGCAGGGGTGTGTGGGTACTGGGTGGTTCTGATAAACAGGGGCAGGGGTGTGTGGGTACTGGGTGGTTCTGATAAACAGGGGTGTGGGGGTACTGGGTGGTTCTGATAAACAGGGACAGGGGTGTGTGGGTACTGGGTGGGTTCTGATTAATGGGAGTATGTGTGTAAGGGGTCAGTATAGAGGGTGTAGGGAGGTACTGCATGGTTATGAATGCATTTTTGTCCTAGCGCACATTTGATAAACTCTATATACATATAGGTAATGGATAGTGTACAGGACCGTAATGTGATATATACTGTGTTATAGGTATTGGATGGTGTACAGGACCGTAATGTGATATATACTGTGTTATAGGTATTGGATGGTTGTGTACAGGACCGTAATGTGATATATACTGTGTTATAGGTATTGGATGGTGTACAGGACCGTAATGTGATATATACTGTGTTATAGGTATTGGATGGTTGTGTACAGGACCGTAATGTGATATATACTGTGTTATAGGTATTGGATGGTGTACAGGACCGTAATGTGATATATACTGTGTTATAGGTATTGGATGGTTGTGTACAGGACCGTAATGTGATATATACTGTGTTATAGGTATTGGATGGTGTACAGGACCGTAATGTGATATATACTGTGTTATAGGTATTGGATGGTTGTGTACAGGACCGTAATGTGATATATACTGTGTTATAGGTATTGGATGGTGTACAGGACCGTAATGTGATATATACTGTGTTATAGGTATTGGATGGTTGTGTACAGGACCGTAATGTGATATATACTGTGTTATAGGTATTGGATGGTGTACAGGACCATAATGTGATATATACTGTGTTATAGGTATTGGATGGTTGTGTACAGGACCGTAATGTGATATATACTGTGTTATAGGTATTGGATGGTTGTGTACAGGACCGTAATGTGATATATACTGTGTTATAGGTATTGGATGGTGTACAGGACCGTAATGTGATATATACTGTGTTATAGGTATTGGATGGTTGTGTACAGGACCGTAATGTGATATATACTGTGTTATAGGTATTGGTTGGTTGTGTACAGGACCGTAATGTGATATATACTGTGTTATAGGTATTGGATGGTTGTGTACAGGACCGTAATGTGATATATACTGTGTTATAGGTATTGGATAGTGTACAGGACCGTAATGTGATATATACTGTGTTATAGGTATTGGATGGTTGTGTACAGGACCGTAATGTGATATATACTGTGTTATAGGTATTGGATGGTGTACAGGACCGTAATGTGATATATACTGTGTTATAGGTATTGGATGGTGTGCAGGACCGTAATGTGATATATACTGTGTTATAGGTATTGGATAGTGTACAGGACCGTAATGTGATATATACTGTGTTATAGGTATTGGATGGTTGTGTGCAGGAACAGATGTACGATTGGCCGTCTGAGTCGGAGGGAGAGTGCCAGATGAATGTTGGACGTGTGACGAGGGTAGAAAAGAACACGGTGGCTTATATAAATGGTGAGTATATAAATTATACAGTGAAACCTGCAGACACTGTATCCCTCGGTTACCAGGCAGAGTATAAATATGACAGGATTTATCCCCAGAGAAATGAGGAAGCAGTGCATACTTTCTTAAATGGTATTATTTAATACATTTCAACAAAATAGGGTTAAAATACAATTATGACCATTATATACAAGATTTGAATAGAGGGGAGGGGGGGTGCTTTACGATGGCCTGTGGTGCTTACTGGACAAAATTTGGATTGAAAATAAAAATGTATCATTTGTTTTTTTCATAAGTCATGGTCCCTAGCCCATGTCGTCCATTAGAATGAGCCCTTGATATAATGATCTCCCTAGAGACACAACGGCAAATGAAGAGTAGTAAATGAAATCCATCGCGGAAAATGTCTGCCTTGTAACCATGGATACGATCTCCGCCTTGTAACCATGGATACGATGTCCACCTTGTAACCATGGATACGATGTCTGCCTTGTAACCATGGATACGATCTCTGCCTTGTAACCATGGATACGATCTCCGCCTTGTAACCATGGATACGATGTCCACCTTGTAACCATGGATACGATGTTCACCTTGTAACCATGGATACAATGTCTGCCTTGTAACCATGGATACGATCTCCACCCACCTTGTAACCATGGATACGATGTCCGCCTTGTAATCATGGATATGGTGACTGCCTTGTAACCATGGATACAGTTTCAGCCTTGTAACCATGGATACAGTTTCCGACTTGTAACCATGGATACGATGTTCGCCTTGTAACCATGGATACGATGTCTGCCTTGTAACCATGGATACGATGTCCACCTTGTAACTATGGATACGATGTCCGACTTGTAACCATGGATACAGTATCGGCCTTCTAACCGAGAGTGAGTTCGAGCCCCATGAGAACCACAGCTGGTGTCCTTAGACAAGCCAGTTAAATGCATACTGCTTGTTCTATCTACCTCATGTCGATGGATTCCATACTGCCTGTTCTATATACCTCATGTCGATGGATTCCATACTGCCTGTTCTATCTACCTCATGTCGATGGTTTCCATACTGCCTGTTCTATTTACCTCATGTCGATGGATTTCATACTGCCTGTTCTATCTACCTCATGTCGATGGATTCCATACTGCCTGTTCTATCTACCTCATGTCGATGGATTCCATACTGCCTGTTCTATTTACATCATGTCGATGGATTCCATACTGCCTGTTCTATCTACCTCATGTCGATGGATTCCATACTGCCTGTTCTATTTACATCATGTCGATGGATTCCATACTGCCTGTTCTATCTACCTCATGTCGATGGATTCCATACTGCCTGTTCTATTTACATCATGTCGATGGATTCCATACTGCCTGTTCTATCTACCTCATGTCGATGGATTCCATACTGCCTGTTCTATTTACATCATGTCGATGGATTCCATACTGCCTGTTCTATCTACCTCATGTCGATGGATTCCATACTGCCTGTTCTATTTACATCATGTCGATGGATTCCATACTGCCTGTTCTATCTACCTCATGTCGATGGATTCCATACTGCCTGTTCTATTTACATCATGTCGATGGATTCCATACTGCCTGTTCTATCTACCTCATGTCGATGGATTCCATACTGCCTGTTCTATTTACATCATGTCGATGGATTCCATACTGCCTGTTCTATCTTATCTCATGTCGATGGTTTCCATCAAGGAATGTGGTGTCGAGAACGATTAATCTAATGTTACAAAAACCTTGTTTCGCAATCGAGTTAAGAAGATCAATTGCTATAAATATTAATTTCAGATAACCTTGGACTGCACCGGATAGAGAACCCGAGTAACTCAGACCCGGCCGTCACCCTGCACCTCTACTCGCCCCCGTTTAGTGAGTGCCAGACTTTTGATGAGAAGACGGGACACCGAATCGAATGCAAAGTTACTTTCTGGAGCAAGTTCGGTCACAGAACGCCATTTGTAAGAACATTAACATCATGCATAGGGTTTTATCTAGAGTGAATGTGACCTGCCCTTGTAGCCCCGCCATTTTGCCATTTAGCCCCGCCCTTCTGCCTTTTTCCTTTCTTTTTTTAAACTTTTATTTACCATTTTATTTTTTTATTTATGCCTCAACAGGTGCATGTCCTCATCCTCCCTTTTCATGTACTGCCTTCCTTCATCTTTGATCAATCACCGTATGTTAGCAAAATGTTCTAGGGGCTAGCCCCAATATACCCCATCCACCCTTTCAGACCACCCTGCCTCTTTTCTGACCCACACTGTCCCTTTTCTGACTCGCCATGTCCCTTTTCTGACCCACCCTGCCCCTTTTCTGACCCACCTTGCCCCTTTTCTGACCAACCTTGCCCCTTTTCTGACCCATCCTGCCTCTTTCTGACCCATCCTGTCCTTTTTTGACCCACCCTGCCCTTTTTTGACCCACCCTGCCCTTTTCTGACCCACCCTGTCCTTTTGTGACCCACCCTGTCCTTTTCTGATCCACCCTGTATTTTCTGACCCACCCTGCCCTTTTTGACCACCCTGCCCTTTTTTGACCACCCTGTCCTTTTCTGACCCACCTTGCCCCTTTTCTGACCCACCCTGTCCTTTTGTGACCCACCCTGTCCTTTTCTGATCCACCCTGTATTTTCTGACCCACCCTGCCCATTTTGACTACCCTGCCCTTTTTTGACCACCCTGTCCTTTTCTGAACCACCTTACCCCTTTTCTGACCCACCCTGTCCTTTTTTGACCCACCCTGCCCTTTTTGACCCACCCTGTCCTTTTCTCACCCTGCCCTTTTTTGACCCACCCTGCGCTTTTTTGACCCACCCTGTCCTTTTCTGACCCACCCTGTCCTTTTCTGATCCACCCTGTCCTTTTCTGACCCACCCTGCCCTTTTTGACCACCCTGCCCTTTTTTGACCACCCTGTCCTTTTCTGACCCACCCTGCCTCTTTCTGACCCACCCTGTCCTTTTTTGACCCACCCTGCCCTTTTTTGACCCAGACCCACCCTGTCCTTTTCTGACCCACCCTGTCCGTTTCTGACCCACCCTGTCCTTTTCTGATCCACCCTGTATTTTCTGACCAACCCTGTCCTTTTTTGACCCACCCTGCCCTTTTTGACCCACCCTGTCCTTTTCTGACCCACCCTGCACCTTTTCTGACCCACCCTGCCCTTTTTTCCACTCTAGAATAAACTCTATTTATATTCTGTTGAATATTTACATTCAATTTTCCCAGTTATGACCTTTTCATGTAACAGTGTTGTAATATTTTCTAAACTATTAATTTAAATTTGAAATAATGGTAGGTAAACGTTTTAATCATGAACTGTAAATTAGAATATCAATAAGACAAAGAACTTTCTCATTGATTGAACAAGGAAGGGAATGCAATACCGATGTAAATATAAACTAATACATTCTATCTTCTACAGGGTAAGTCTGGCGCAGCTTGTTGCCCCACCCCTGAAAACAACTAGAACAACAGAGATGAACATACGAACAACACATAACCATAGCATTAGTAGAGAAAACAGGTGCTGGGTACCAATACAGCTGCATATATGCCGGGTACCAATACAGTTGCATATATGCCGGGTACCAATACAGCTGCATATATGCCGGGTACCAATACAGCTGCATGTTGTATATATGCCGGGTACCAATACAGCTGCATGTTGTATATATATGCCGGGTACCAATACTGCTTATACATGCTGGGTACCAATACAGCTAGACATTATAGAGCATAGATAACAGTAGATACATGGTTATTGTGCCTGGCTGCATTATGCCATTGACGATCGTACATCATGTTCCAAACGTAGCCGGGCACCGGTTTCCATTAGATAGGATAGCTAATTATTACCGGTGTCAGTTTTTACTGCCAACTTGCTCAACAATCTTGTGTTAGATTTACATGTATATGCCAGGGTGTTAGATATACTTGTATATGCCAGGGTTCTGTGTTAGATATACATGTATATGCCAGGGTGTTAGATATACATGTATATGCCAGGGTGTTAGATATACATGTATATGCCAGGGTGTTAGATATACTTGTATATGCCAGGGTGTTAGATATACTTGTATATGCCAGGGTGTTAGATATACTTGTATATGCCAGGGTGTTAGATATACTTGTATATGCCAGGGTTCCGTGTTAGATATACTTGTATATGCCAGGGTTCCCTCTGTCTGATTTTTTGTCTGCGCCACTTCTGTTGCCAATCGAAAAAATCTGGAGCCAATTTGAAAAACTTGAAGTCAACTAAGAGCCAAATAGTTCACAGATAAATATTTGAAGCCATGTATTTGACACACACAAAAAACATGTGCGAAAAATGTTTTATAGCACCAATATTTGTTTATTGTCGCAATTCGTGCTAGCCAGCGTGAAGCCTGCAACTCTAAGGAACATGCTGGGATCTTTTGGTCACTGTATGTGTAATTTCTCTGTAGGCTAACATTAATTTAGCATATTTAACAAAACATGTTGCGTCAAAAATAAACAATTTTTTAAAAAAAATAATGTTGTGCCAAATATTTTCGCCAATTCACAAAATTTAGTGCCAGTATCGAAACAGCAGGAACCCTGCATGCGATAGGTTCGAATCCCAATTTAGGTATCAAATTCTTTCATGTGAGGAAGCTATCCAGCTGGCTTGCAGAAGGTTGATGGTTCTACACGGGTGCCCTTATGTACCCGAAATACTGCTCAGAGGGGCACCCGGGTTCTTCCTTCACAAGCAGGAGAGTCGCCGTATGACCTGAGCTGTTGGTTTGACTTTAAACCCCAAAAATAAAACAGAAAGGTCTCGGACATTAGGAAAGTACAGTCTACACCGAAGTCGGATCTACACCCGTTATGTCAAAGTCATGTCGAATTCTCCGGTTATCTGGAAGTGGGATCTACACCCGTTATGTCAAAGTTATGTCGAATTCTCCGGTTATCTCGAAGTGGGATCTACACCCGTTATGTCAAAGTTATGTCGAATTCTCCTGTTATCTCGAAGTGGGATCTACACCCGTTATGTCGAATTCTCCTGTTATCTCGAAGTGGGATCTACACCCGTTATGTCAAAGTCATGTCGAATTCTCTAGCTATCTCGAAGTGGGATCTACACCCGTTATGTCAAAGTCATGTCGAATTCTCTAGCTATCTCGAAGTGGGATCTACACCCGTTATGTCAAAGTCATGTCGAATTCTCTAGCTATCTCGAAGTGGGATCTACACCCGTTATGTCAAAGTCATGTCGAATTCTCTAGCTATCTCGAAGTGGGATCTACACCCGTTATGTCAAAGTCATGTCGAATTCTCTAGCTATCTCGAAGTGGGATCTACACCCGTTATGTCAAAGTCATGTCGAATTCTCTAGCTATCTCGAAGTGGGATCTACACCCGTTATGTCAAAGTCATGTCGAATTCTCTAGCTATCTCGAAGTGGGATCTACACCCGTTATGTCAAAGTCATGTCGAATTCTCTAGCTATCTCGAAGTGCGATCTACACCCGTTATGTCAAAGTCATGTCGAATTCTCTAGCTATCTCGAAGTGCGATCTACACCCGTTATGTCAAATTCTCTAGCTATCTCGAAGTGGGATCTACACCCGTTATGTCAAAGTCATGTCGAATTCTATAGCTATCTCGAAGTGGGATCTACACCCGTTATGTCAAAGTCATGTCGAATTCTCTAGCTATCTCGAAGTGGGATCTATACCCGTTATGTCAAAATGTCAAAGTCATGTCGAATTCTCTAGCTATCTCGAAGTGGGATCAATGTCCCGTTTCAGACACATTTATATCGAATTTCGTTAAGTCAAACTTCGGTTATCTCAAAAGTATTTTGTTCGATCCGACGGAATTCGACACAACGGAAGTAGACTGTATAAACATATTGTGAATATTAACCGATTCTCAGCATTTACGCAGCTTGCCAAATTCTTTGTTATTCAGATTGTTTGTATATTGTTTGTATATTGTTTGTATATTGTTTGTATATTGTTTGTATATTGTTTGTATATTGTTTGTATATTGTTTTTATATTGTTTATTGTAGTTTATTATCCAAGATTGTACGGGTTATTCCATGATCAGTACCGTGTACAGTCAAACCTAGGTTTGTCTTAAGTAGCCAGCCAAGGGAATCACAGAAAGTGGCTGCTTAGCACAGGTGGCTGCTAAATAGAGTGCAAATGTATAATAAAACAACATATTGGGACTCTGGAACCTGGCTGCTTAACCCATTTCATTCTGGATACATTTAAAGGCTTTTGCGTGACGCTGCGTGCTGATCAGGATCTATGTTGTTTGCTACATAGCCAAGTGTTTTAGCAAGATCATCTGAATAGCAAACAGCATACAGCCTGATCAAACGGCACGTTCCGTGGCGGTTGATCTGGCTCTATGTTCTTTGCAAATACTGTTTGAACGGTATCCAGAATGAAATGGGTTAATAGAGGTAACCACTAACATAGGTTTGACTGTAGATATAGTTGCTGTTCTACATTATATGTCTTCCTAGAATAAAATACACCAAACATATGTGTCTTAAATCATACCCGTAACCGTAGCCACACTGAGGAAAACGAGGCACTTGCCTAAAATTTATCACCGTTAGTTTATACAAATTTATTTTAGCTCGATTGCGAAACAAGTTCTTTCAACTTATATTTAATCACTCTCGAGACCTCATTCCTGATGGAATCCATCGCCACGAGGGAGAGAGAAGAGGCAACGTGGAATTTAAATGCCTTGCCTAAGGGCACAATCGTAACGGCTCCAGCGGGGCTCGAACTCCGGACCTTTCGCACCTGAAGCGAACGCACATCCACTGCGCTATCACGACTTCCACTTGCCTCGAGGCACTCGCCTCGGTTAGAATATTGCAAGTAACGACAGGTATAGGAAAACGAGGCACTCGCCTCGGTTAGAATATTGCAAGTAACGACAGGTATAGGAAAACGAGGCACTCGCCTCGGTTAAAATATTGCAAGTAACGACAGGTATAGGAAAACGAGGCACTCGCCTCGGTTAAAATATTGCAAGTAACGACAGGTATAGGAAAACGAGGCACTCGCCTCGGTTAAAATATTGCAAGTAACGACAGGTATAGGAAAACGAGGCACTCGCCTCGGTTAAAATATTGCAAGTAACGACCGGTATAGGAAAACGAGGCACTCGCCTCGGTTAAAATATTGCAAGTAACGACAGGTATAGGAAAACGAGGCACTCGCCTCGGTTAAAATATTGCAAGTAACGATAGGAAAACTCAGACAAGCATCCTCAAAATAATTCCGGGGGGGTTCACCCCGGTTATTTTCAGATTCTGGCTACGGCACTGTAGATACATCAAACATATTTAGAATAGAACTGCAGGAAACTGTAGATATTGCAGGCGTGCTAAAGTGTTCTTCATTGGATAATGTCACGATTGGATCTCAAACTCAGGCTATCTGATTGGATCTCAGTCTCAGGCTATCTGATTGGATCTCAGTCTCAGGCTATCTGATTGGATCTCAGTCTCAGGCTATCTGATTGGATCTCAAGCTATCTGATTGGATATCAAACTCAGGCTATCTGATTGGTTGTGATGGAGTGTAAAATGTTTTATAACCTCCGGGCCTTATGCCGGGGAAGTAAATTATATGCAATGCATTGCAGCGCAGGTATCCGGTGCATACCCTGGACCTCCACCCCATGCGCATACCCTGGATTAATATAAGTTGTAAGAACTTGTTTTGCAATCGAGCTAAGATAAATTTGTATGAGCTAACCGTCTTGCAGATAGGAATTATTGACTGACTAGACCAGACTTGTAGAAACGTATACAAGTATTTGTTCATGTTCGTGGAGTTCCTGCTGTCAAGGATAGACTTGTAGAAACTATATAGGGTTAAACGTATGCAAGTATTTGTTCATGTTCGTAGAGTTCCTGCTGTCAAGGATAGACTTGTAGAAATTATATAGGGTTAAACGTATGCAAGTATTTGTTCATGTTCGTGGAGTTCATGCTATCACGAATAGTGTTTGTATATGTACACTTATATATTAATAATATTTAATTATATATTAATAATAATTATTAATTAATAATTAAATCATATTCTATGATAATGCAACGGCTTTGTGTTCTTTCTTTGTCTCGCCCACTTTAGTAGAAAGTGAGACTAAACAACTGTTAGTAATCAACTCTCGAGCCCTGGTGGAATCCATCGCTACGAGGTCGAGCCCTGGTGGAATCCATCGCTACGAGGTCGAGCCCTGGTGGAATCCATCGCTACGAGGGAGAGCCCTGGTGGAATCCATCGCTACGAGGGAGAGCCCTGGTGGAATCCATCGCTACGAGGGAGAGCCCTGGTGGAATCCATCGCTACGAGGGAGAGCCCTGGTGGAATCCATCCCCACCCTACAGTAAGTCCTCAACCCTACAGTAAGTCCTCAACCCTACAGTAAGTCCTCAACCCTACAGTAAGTCCTCAACACCACAGTAAGTCCCAACCCTACAGTAAGTCCTCAACCCTACAGTAAGTCCTCAACCCTACAGTAAGTCCTCAACCCTACAGTAAGTCCCCACCCTACAGTAAGTCCTCAACCCTACAGTAAGTCCTCAACCCTACAGTAAGTCCCCACCATACAGTAAGTCCCCACCCTACAGTAAGTCCTCCACCCTACAGTAAGTCCCCACCCTACAGTAAGTCCCCACCCTACAGTAAGTCCCAACCCTACAGTAAGTCCTCAACCCTACAGTAAGTCCCCACCATACAGTAAGTCCTCAACCCTACAGTAAGTCCCCACCCTACAGTAAGTCCCCACCCTACAGTAAGTCCCCACCATACAGTAAGTCCCCACCCTACAGTAAGTCCTCAACCCTACAGTAAGTCCCCACCCTACAGTAAGTCCTCAACCTACAGTAAGTCCCCACCATACAGTAAGTCCCCACCCTACAGTAAGTCCTCAACACCACAGTAAGTCCCACCTACAGTAAGTCCCCACCCTACAGTAAGTCCTCAACCTACAGTAAGTCCCCACCCTACAGTAAGTCCCACCCTACAGTAAGTCCCCACCCTACAGTAAGTCCCCACCCTACAGTAAGTCCCCACCTACAGTAAGTCCCCACCCTACAGTAAGTCCCCACCCTACAGTAAGTCCCCACCTACAGTAAGTCCCCACCTACAGTAAGTCCCCACCCACAGTAAGTCCCCACCATACAGTAAGTCCCCACCCTACAGTAAGTCCCCACCATACAGTAAGTCCCCACCTACAGTAAGTCCCCACCCTACAGTAAGTCCCCACCCTACAGTAAGTCCCCACCCTACAGTAAGTCCCCACCCTACAGTAAGTCCCCACCCTACAGTAAGTCCCCACCCTACAGTAAGTCCCCACCATACAGTAAGTCCCCACCCTACAGTAAGTCCCCACCCTACAGTAAGTCCCCACCCTACAGTAAGTCCCCACCCTACAGTAAGTCCCCACCCTACAGTAAGTCCCCACCCTACAGTAAGTCCCCACCCTACAGTAAGTCCCCACCCTACAGTAAGTCCCCACCCTACAGTAAGTCCCCACCCTACAGTAAGTCCCCACCACCTACAGTAAGTCCCCACCATACAGTAAGTCCCCACCATACAGTAAGTCCCCACCCTACAGTAAGTCCCCACCATACAGTAAGTCCCCACCCTACAGTAAGTCCCCACCATACAGTAAGTCCCCACCCTACAGTAAGTCCCCACCCTACAGTAAGTCCCCACCCTACAGTAAGTCCCCACCCTACAGTAAGTCCCCACCCTACAGTAAGTCCCAACCCTACAGTAAGTCCCCACCCTACAGTAAGTCCCACCTACAGTAAGTCCCAACCTACAGTAAGTCCCCACCCTACAGTAAGTCCCCACCCTACAGTAAGTCCCACCCTACAGTAAGTCCCCACCCTACAGTAAGTCCCCACCCTACAGTAAGTCCCCACCCTACAGTAAGTCCCCACCCTACAGTAAGTCCCAACCCTACAGTAAGTCCCCACCCTACAGTAAGTCCCCACCATACAGTAAGTCCCCCCCTACAGTAAGTCCCCACCCTACAGTAAGTCCCCACCCTACAGTAAGTCCCAACCCTACAGTAAGTCCCCACCTACAGTAAGTCCCCACCTACAGTAAGTCCCCACCCTACAGTAAGTCCCCACCCTACAGTAAGTCCCCACCCTACAGTAAGTCCCCACCATACAGTAAGTCCCCACCCTACAGTAAGTCCCCACCCTACAGTAAGTCCCCACCCTACAGTAAGTCCCCACCCTACAGTAAGTCCCCACCCTACAGTAAGTCCCCACCCTACAGTAAGTCCCCACCCTACAGTAAGTCCCCACCCTACAGTAAGTCCCCACCCTACAGTAAGTCCCCACCCTACAGTAAGTCCCCACCCTACAGTAAGTCCCCACCCTACAGTAAGTCCCCACCCTACAGTAAGTCCCCACCCTACAGTAAGTCCCCACCCTACAGTAAGTCCCCACCATACAGTAAGTCCCCACCCTACAGTAAGTCCCCACCATACAGTAAGTCCCCACCCTACAGTAAGTCCCCACCATAGAGTAAGTCCTCAACCCTACAGTAAGTCCCCACCCTACAGTAAGTCCTCAACACCACAGTAAGTCCCCACCCTACAGTAAGTCCCCACCATACAGTAAGTCCTCAACCCTACAATAAGTCCCCACCATACAGTAAGTCCCCACCCTACAGTAAGTCCCCATCCTACAGTAAGTCCTCAACCCTACAGTAAGTCCCCACCCTACAGTAAGTCCCCACCATACAGTAAGTCCCCACCCTACAGTAAGTCCCCACCATACAGTAAGTCCCCACCCTACAGTAAGTCCCCACCATAGAGTAAGTCCTCAACCCTACAGTAAGTCCCCACCCTACAGTAAGTCCTCAACACCACAGTAAGTCCCCACCCTACAGTAAGTCCCCACCATACAGTAAGTCCTCAACCCTACAATAAGTCCCCACCATACAGTAAGTCCCCACCCTACAGTAAGTCCCCATCCTACAGTAAGTCCCAACCCTACAGTAAGTCCCCACCCTACAGTAAGTCCCCACCCTACAGTAAGTCCCCACCCTACAGTAAGTCCCCACCCTACAGTAAGTCCCCACCCTACAGTAAGTCCCCACCCTACAGTAAGTCCCCACCCTACAGTAAGTCCCCACCCTACAGTAAGTCCCCACCCTACAGTAAGTCCCCACCCTACAGTAAGTCCCCACCCTACAGTAAGTCCCAACCCTACAGTAAGTCCCAACCCTACAGTAAGTCCCCACCATACAGTAAGTCCCCACCATACAGTAAGTCCCCACCTACAGTCCCAACCCTACAGTAAGTCCCCACCATACAGTAAGTCCCCACCATACAGTAAGTCCCCACCATACAGTAAGTCCCCACCATACAGTAAGTCCCCACCCTACAGTAAGTCCCCACCATACAGTAAGTCCCCACCCTACAGTAAGTCCCAACCCTACAGTAAGTCCCCACCATACAGTAAGTCCCCACCATACAGTAAGTCCCCACCCTACAGTAAGTCCCCACCATACAGTAAGTCCCCACCCTACAGTAAGTCCCCACCCTACAGTAAGTCCCCACCATACAGTAAGTCCCAACCCTACAGTAAGTCCTCAACCCTACAGTAAGTCCCCACCCTACAGTAAGTCCCCACCATACAGTAAGTCCCCACCCTACAGTAAGTCCTCAACCCTACAGTAAGTCCCCACCCTACAGTAAGTCCTCAACCCTACAGTAAGTCCCCACCATACAGTAAGTCCCCACCCTACAGTAAGTCCTCAACACCACAGTAAGTCCCCACCCTACAGTAAGTCCTCAACCCTACAGTAAGTCCCCACCCTACAGTAAGTCCTCAACCCTACAGTAAGTCCCCACCCTACAGTAAGTCCCCACCCTACAGTAAGTCCCACCTACAGTAAGTCCCCACCCTACAGTAAGTCCTCAACCCTACAGTAAGTCCCCACCCTACAGTAAGTCCCCACCATACAGTAAGTCCCCACCCTACAGTAAGTCCCCACCATACAGTAAGTCCCCACCCTACAGTAAGTCCCCACCATACAGTAAGTCCTCAACCCTACAGTAAGTCCCCACCCTACAGTAAGTCCTCAACACCACAGTAAGTCCCCACCCTACAGTAAGTCCCCACCATACAGTAAGTCCTCAACCCTACAGTAAGTCCCCACCATACAGTAAGTCCCCACCCTACAGTAAGTCCCCATCCTACAGTAAGTCCCCACCCTACAGTAAGTCCCCACCCTACAGTAAGTCCCCACCCTACAGTAAGTCCCCACCCTACAGTAAGTCCCCACCCTACAGTAAGTCCTCAACACTACAGTAAGTCCCCACCCTACAGTAAGTCCCCACCCTACAGTAAGTCCCCACCCTACAGTAAGTC
>CM026388.1:52658669-52685850 GCA_014843695.1 Archivesica marissinica | reverse complement strand
GTTCAATAAGTACTGTTGAAATTATCTCCCTTGTTTAACTCTTCGCCGAGAAAGATACAATCGGCACAAAGTTTTACTTCCGCTGAGCAAATACCGATGGCGTCTATCGTAAATGTACCAAAATCTACTCAAAAAAAGCGACATTACTGTTCCGTGTGTTCAAATTTCCGTGGAAAGATCATTGATGGTAAATCTATTGTATTACACAAATTTCCATCCAATGGAATGTTGAGAAAAACGTGGATTAAACGTTTAAAGATTGTGATGAAAACTTTCAACTACAATGTCAATTCGCAAGTTTGTTCAGCACATTTTGTGGATGGGCGTATGTCATCGGACCACAACGTTCCATCAGTGTTCCAGATCCAGTCGAAGAAGAAATTATTCGCAACATCATCAGTATGTTAAACATTGTTTATTTGTCAATCATTTTATTTTATGTCATACATCCAGCTACCTAATTAATATGAAGGTGGGTGGGGGATGTTAGTGGTTTCATCTACATGTAACTACCTCTTCGGCTAACATACCTTGCTGTATAAAACAGGGGGTAGTGGATTCGTCAACTATAAATTATATAGTAGTTTATTGCATATGGTCGCGGATGTGGTATAATAATTTTACCAAACGGTAGATCTAAAGAAAATTCAAGATTTAACAAATGTAATGGCAATTGCAGTCTGCCCAACACTGGTTTCGGAGTTAGCAATTAATTCGGTATTTATAGCAATTATATAATTCTGTGTAACAAAGGGGGAAGTGAGTATACCTATTGCCAGTGATATATAAACAATAACCTGTGTATTTGTATTTTAAAACGAGGCTGTGCAAATACTTTTCACTCTCAATTAATTATTTTCTTGTATACAATATCGGTTAGTAAGAAATAAATCATAACTGAATCATTAACAAAGTGAAAGCAGCTGCATTGACCTCCATTTCTTATTTACACACGGATACGAATCACTGGTGACGATTTAAATTTTAGTAATAGAAGTTTATACCAGTGTTGTTGTGTTTAGTTTTATGAACCATATGGGCGAGCTCCAGTTATTATTGGTGGAGGAAAACCCCGGGTGTCCCTCCATGCAGTATTTCAGACTCGGACGGGTACCCGGGTAGAACCACAGACCTTCCGCAAGCCAGCTGGAAAGTTTACTCACATGAAATAATTCGACACCCTAGTGGGATTCTAACCTACAGCAGTGAGGGGCAAGTGATTTGAAGTCAACGACCTTAACCACTCGACCACGGAGGTCCCTAGTTTATACCAGTACCAATACAGTCATGCCATATTTATAAGACAATTATGTGACGTCACATCAGGGGCGGGCACTAGACAAATGTCAATGCAGCCGGTATTTAACAAAGTCATTGAAATTCACCTAAATATTGACTACATGAATGAAATGTTATGAGAGTAATGAAAAAAGAACATCTTTTTGAATAAATGAAGGTGCATTTATGATTTACCGGTGGAAATGTCATTTCAGCTTGCTTTTGCTATTGACAGTTGTGGAGGATAGTGTAATGAAACAGACCCATTACAGAGTGAACCTGGTTCTTTATGTGACAGTGTAGAGCACAGACATCGAACCTAGATTTAAAGTCTCCTAGGAGACTAGGAGTATGATACATGTCATATTTGAATGGTTACATGTAGGTCGGTCATGTCTGCCCAGGAAAACATTTGCAGGTCCATCCAAGATGACAGACTATAAATGTAAAAATCAGTAATGATATCTTAAATTATCAAAATGTTTGTGTACCTGTAGCTAAACGTAAACATTATCATTTCAGATGACGAATGAGCATCGTGTCGACAATGATTCCTGTGATTATATGTATACAGCAACTAGACTCCACATGGCCAGCGACGCTGCGTTTGAATGTGAATCAGTGGATACAGATAATGTAAATCTATGTGTAACTGACACAAGTAACGAATGTGTTTCTGTGTTATTTCATGACTATTGTGGGGAAGTAAGTGTTAATACGGTATCAACATTTTTGAACAAATGTGAACAGACGGTAGCGGGTCAGGTGGCTGTGAAAACAGTCGAGACCCAGATGGGAATAAAAACAGTTTCCAAACTTATGCAGACTGAACATACGCAATATCCAGTGATAGAGACGAGGGATATTGGAATACAGTGTAAGCTCCCCGATTTAGTGTTTGACGACATTGCAGAGAAAGACTCAAAAGTTATGTTTTATACTGGGCTGCCAAATGCTGGTACTTTTCATGCACTGTTCAATGAAATGGGGGATGCGGAGTCGCTAACTGGAAGGAATGGACATACAGAAAGGAAAGGACATCCTCGAAAGCTCAGATTAATCAACGAGTTTTTTCTGGTCCTAATGCGCTTGCGACTAGGACTACTGGTGGAAGACATTGCGGCTAGATTTCACATATCAAAAGCTACATCCTCGATAATCATCGGCAAATGGATTGATTACCTGTCTATTAAACTTTCCATTTTGACAACATGGCCAAGCAAATTAGTTATAGAAGAGTCGATGCCAAGGAAATTCAGAGCAACATATCCAAAGACACGAGTTATCATCGACTGTACAGAATTTTTTACAGAAACACCCCAATCACTCATTAACAAGTCATTAATGTATTCACATTATAAATCACACATGACATATAAAGCTTTGCTTGGCATCAGTCCATCGGGTTTGATAACATTTGTGTCAGATATGTGGGGTGGCAGCATCAGTGATAAACAGATAACCAGATCGTGTGGTATTCTTGATATGTGTGATCGTGGTGATGCCATAATGGCAGATAAAAGGATTCTTAATTGCTGACCTTACAACACCAAAGGGACTGTCATTAATCATACCACCATTTAAGCACCACAGATTTTCTAGGAGAGAAGTGGAGGAAACTAGACGGATTGCAAATCTTAGGATATATGTTGAAATGGCAATGGAACGGGTAAAAAACTTCAGAATACTACAAGGAACTATTCCGATTACGATTTCGAAACGCCTCAGTAAAATTTTGAAGTTATGTGCTGGACTGTCAAATTTGCAACCGCCTCTTATACTGGATGACTGAACTTGAATAATATAAACTAACAATGATAACATGTACAAACAGTGTTTATTTCATGAATGAACAATCTTTTATTATATTCTATTATAACCATACATGTATGTATGTATGTATGTATGTTGTGCTTGTTTGGGGATTAGGGTCGCATCAATAGCTGAGGTCATATAGCGACTCTCCAGCTTATTACTTGGTGAAGAAAGACCCTGTGTGCCCCCTCAAGCAATATTTCTAGCACAGACGAGCACCGGGTAGAACCACCGACTCACGAATTTGACACCCATATGGGATTCTACATCGGTTAGTGGCATGGGGCCAGTCATACATGTATTTATATCAAAACAAGAAGTTTATCCTAGTAATTTTAGGTATAAAACTTATTGTTAATTAAAATATTGATAAACTATTAAAGTCATATTCCTGTTCAAAATGACCGTCACAATTTCTGAAATGGTTGTTATCATGTACATGTATTTGCTAAACCAGTAATGAAATCCAACTTATTTAACATGTTGAATGTACTTGATGTTGTACATGTATAAATCATATTTTGACTAGTCTTTTTCATTTTGCTCTCTACATACATGTAGCTCTGTTTCTCCAGAATAAATAGATATACCTGTACATGTGTAGGAAAGAAATTAATGAAAATCACTTTGCAATGTAGTCAAATAATTAATATTTCTGGCATAAAAAACGATGCAATTGCATACAGTGAAATTGTGTCTTTCTGAACAGGAATATAACTTCGTGGATGTTACACTAGGAATTAATACAGACATATTTTATTAAATTTGATTTAGACTTTCAAGCCCAGGATTGCCTCCCCTCTCTCATGGTGATGGATTCGATTAATGTTGTAAACACATGTTTTGCAATCAAGCTAAAACAAATGTGTACTAACACAATGCATACACCCAGCCCACCATTTCAACCCAGGTTTGATCCCACATACAATGTACATGCTTTCACCCGAGCCAACGTGATATCAAAGTTGATAAAGTTTGTTTCAATAAATAAACCACATTCAGTTGTGTACATGTAAATAGGAGAGATCAGTAAAGCATTCATTGTTAATTTTAATGTTCTGCAAATTTCCATGTGTGTATATTAGTAGATACATCTATAACAATTTATAAATTTTGAGACATGTATGCGATTTTCAATAGGTGAAAGTGACACAATTTGTCAAGGCATTAATTGTTTGCCACGCTTCACACGTCGTGTGAAAATTTCAGGAACCATTGATTGTATGTAAAATCCATCCAATTTAATTAGCATATTTTCCCAGAAACTTTTATCAAAATGAATTCTTTCAGTTGATCGTCCTAAAGTCCACACATAAAAGTCACACCAGCTGCATTCCAGTATACCCATTTGACCTTGTACTTGATGGTAATAACTATGATTATTTTTCAGTGTCACTTTTCCATTTTGTAAATAACAGAAGAAGTCTTTCTGTTTGGATGCCTCTACTGGTGTTACAGTTCTATATTTGTATGGACATTTTATTTCTAAAATTCCCTTGTTACACACACAATGAGGGCAGTTAACAAGCCCATCAGGGCTAGCACCAAGGTGGGGATGTTTGGTATTTACAACAAATCCCGTTTCACTCACTGTTATGTTGGAGTGTATCTTTACCGAGTCTTTTAAATAAAATCTGCGGGCAGCTGGTTCATGATTTTTCCCCCAGTTGGTACTGGCTGAACTGAAGCTATTGTACTCAAACACAGTTTTCAAAATAGAATCGGGAACGGTATCTGTTTTTTTCTTGCAGACAAGTCCAAATGTCGACGACGTAAGTCTATCACAGCGAGCGATTTTCCACAATTTTGACATTGCCTGCTTTCGTGTTTTCACTTCCATATTTTTACACATTTCATCACTTATAGAGTTAATTTCTCTAAATATCTTTTGAAAGCATGTTTGGGTCCGTTAGCAGACAAATCAACACCATCTCTAAACATGACATCTGGACTGGGCATGCCCAACTGTTCTAGTGTTTGATGGGCTGGCTTCTTGAAATTGTTCAAAGTTTCAGTATGTGCCAAGTGGAATGCAGCATACGGATTACATTTTGAAAGGCTGTCAGTAAACCGTTGAAAGTTAATTGGGGTTGGTAATATGACTTTCCCGGTATTCAATTGTCTTGTTTGTTTGTCACATACACTGTCACCTACAAGCATATCATCACTGAATTTTTGTTTCTTGAAAACAATCTGTCACTTTTTTCGGACTAAGCTTCCGAGCTCTTGGCTTATTCCACAAACAGGCTTTTGATGTAGATGCATCTAGACCTTCCTTCTTCTTGTCAGATATGTCAACCAGTGCATACAGAAGTGCCGCAACATGGTTGCACGACTCGCCCTCTCTAAAATGACAAAATAATATGACTTTATTAAGTAAATCTTACATGGTCCATACATGTATATATATTACTGTGTAATGATTGATTGACTTAACAGTACCGGCCAAATGACTGCCTCGGTTAAAACCACCCAGTCAATACATGTACTCCCAAAGTAGTCATATTGGTTGATTGGATGTTATAAAATAGTCTTTTGATGTTTGACTGGGTCATGTATACCCGTATGTAATAAATATGCCTGCATTTAATAAAAGGCTGTTGAAACAATGTTGGCAATTTTACAGGCTAGCTGTCAATATGGATCATTACATTGCTGAACTGAACATTTTGCTCTAAGAATAAGATACACTTACAGTGTACCCATAATTATTCCCAAAGTTTTCTTACAGTTATATATATTGAGTATATTTGTTTGTTTCAGTGAATGATCATCAAATTATATTTCACCGGATGAACATTGAAAGCATTAGCATCACGAGCGGTGCTTGCCACGAGTGACAATACATGTAATAGCTTTCTATGTTCATGAGTGAAATAATTAATTTGTAAATTTTATCATTCACCTACCCATATATGTATGTATGCGAGTGTAAATAAACAAGTTTTCTTTATATTATATTGCAATATAATTAGTAATGTGATGCATATCTGATAACATTATACAAATCTGATTTATTGTATAGAATATATAGCATGATATTGCAATAAATACAATGTTTGAATGTTATACCATTTTCATATCATGATTTTCTGCATAATTTGCTTAAATACATGTATGTTTCTTGGCGATGAGTGTTTATTTATTATATTGTCACCACTCTTTAAATGGTCCGATTTACAATGTACATGTACAGACAATGTACATGTATGAGGCAGGAAATTATGTAGGGGTGCGTAATAAATCGACTGGGGCCGGGGTTGCTAGGTGGTCCAGGTGCATGCCCCTCCCCGAATTTTGTTTTTAAACTACAATGCAGGAGATGCGTTTTCCTGCATTTTGGGAAGTATATTTTACACCTGTATTTGCCTCAGAATAAGGAGAGAAATACAAATCCATAAGAAGACCCAGGAACGACTGGAGAAAATTAACTATAACATTCTAGCACCACATAAAAAATGGCACGCGTACAGACGGTGGTCACGGAAACTTCAACGAGGCACGAATGCCCATACCAAGACCAGCAGTGTACGGTCCCCATGAAAAATTATTTGAAAAGTCCACGGATGTATTGACCCAACCCCTTGAATGTTACCATCTTAGTTGTCCCCGAGTAGTGTGCCAAACATATTTATGGCAGTGTGGTAATAATATATTAACATTTACGTTCTGAAATAGCAGACCTCGGTGGCAAAGGGTGTGCATATGCACCCCCCTGCCTACGCGCCTGGCACCTTCTTAAATCATATCTTTGCAGGCCAGACTTATAGGCAATCGGTAATCATTATTTAGCTAACTGGCTCTCTATCCAACCATATAAGAATGAACCCCGGACAAGGTTGAAACCATCCACCTCCTGTAGCGTTCAGCCTCAGGTGAACAATCATTATCAATCAGGCTTGCAAGGTCGCACTTTTAGGTGGAAGCCTGTGCCGAATATATTATACTCTTTAGGGACTATTTTAACAAGAATACGCACCCTGCATCACATATACAATCAGCTGCATGAACTCGTCCAGTAACCTTCGACAGGCAAACCCACACAACGTAATCCTTTTTCCCGTCATTTACAGCAGGAACCGATTTTATGCATTCTGCCCGGACATAGCAATGCGATATATTTGTATCTATATCATGGTATTGTACACTGTGAATGTGCCCGTCTGTGTAAAAAACTTTAGCTTTCAGTTGTTTCCTGGCATTTACTGGTTTGTTGTCAAAAGTCCTAGAATCATTCAACACAAGATAATTGTATAGATCCTCTTTAGTTATACTTGGAATCAACTGAATATCACTAGACCATCCCGATTTCAATGCATCCGCGGATGGCAACCTTTCACCGAACGGCGTTCGCAATTTGTCCAAGTTCCTGTGTTTCGCAAAATTTTCGTCACAAGTACATAGTTCCTGAAGTGGAATTCTGCCGATTTCAAGAGATCCTTTCACCCGTTCTACTAGTTCACGCTTAGCTCCCGATACAGGCAATCCATGCTTTCTTAAATAATCCCTTAATTCGATCACTTTCACGTTTTCTGGGTCAAAAATTGACAGGTCTCCCATTCCTTTGTTTGTTATAGACGCCATTTTGTTAGAATTTGCTCACAGGAAGTGAAAAAACCGAAGAACAAGAACTCTGTCGATACTTTTAACGGGAGGTAAATCATGTTATTGAACTGGGCTATGTTTACATATTCTGGCAACCCCAAACACAAACAATTGTACCAATATAGTGTACATAGTCTGGCAACCACAAACACAAACAATTGTACCAGTATAGTGTACATAGTTTGGCAACACCTAACACAAACAATTGTACCAGTATAGTGTACATATTCTGGCAACCCCAGACACAAACAATTGTACCAGTATAGTGTACATAGTTTGGCAACACCTAACACAAACAATTGTACGAGTATAGTGTACATAGTCTGGCAACCCCAAACACAAACAATTGTACCAGTATAGTGTACATAGTTTGGCAACACCTAACACAAACAATTGTACCAGTATAGTGTACATAGTCTGGCAACTCATTTCCCATCCACAACTTCTTCACTTTCAACTTTTATATTTGTATATTTTAGAAGAGGAACACCAGCCGAGAATACTGGACCTCCGCCACACGGACACACAGGCTTTTCAGAGCAGCCCGAAAGAAAACAAGTACATGCCCGACACATGAAATAACACAGTAGGGTACCACACCTAGGTCACTCTGTACCTATCTCCCAGCACTGTCACTATATGTAGGGTATCACACCTAGGTCACTCTGTACCTATCTCCCAGCACTGTCACTATATGTAGAGTATCACACCTAGGTCACTCTGTACCGATCTCCCAGCACTGTCACTATATGTAGGGTATCACACCTAGGTCTCTCTGTACCTATCTCCCAGCACTGTCACTATATGTAGGGTATCACACCTAGGTCACTCTGTACCTATCTCCCAGCACTGTCACTATATGTAGGGTATCACACCTAGGTCACTCTGTACCTATCTCCCAGCACTGTCGCTATATGTAGGGTATCACACCTAGGTCACTCTGTACCTATCTCCCAGCACTGTCACTATATGTAGGGTATCACACCTAGGTCACTCTTTACCTATCTCCCAGCACTGTCACTATATGTAGGGTATCACATCTAGGTCACTCTGTACCTATCTCCCAGCACTGTCACTATATGTAGGGTATCACACCTAGGTCACACTGTACCTATCTCCCAGCACTGTCACTATATGTAGGTATCACACCTAGGTCACTCTGTACCTATCTCCCAGCACTGTCGCTATATGTAGGGTATCACACCTAGGTCACTAGGAAATTAGCTCGTTACATATAACTTTGTTTAAATTGTCGTACATGGCTTATACATTCTAGAATTCCATGGTTGTTGTGAGCATAGCAAACGAGGAGGGAATGGAGGTAGGATTACAGCTAAATATGCTTTGAAACTTTACTCATTCGAGTACTATTTTTCTTCACCCAGAGCAAGTCCCCACAATCCCAAGAGTGACATTGAACTGGAATTTTGGCCAAAAGTAATCCGATTTCAGAAATGAGTTATGCTTTAAAAAACTGAAACATCATCAGTTCTCGAAAACCGTCAAAAAAACTTGGCATACACATCTGAGGAATAATCCTCTGTACCAGATGGAATACCCGTCCCCTGCCTGTATGATACTGGTATGGTTGGGTATATATTCTATACCAAGTGGAATACCAGTACCCTGCCTGTATGATACTGGTATTGTGGGGGTATATGTTCTGTACCAGGTGGAATACCAGTCCCCTGCCTGTATGATACTGGTATGGTGGAGTATATGTTCTGTACCAGGTGGAATACCAGTACCCTGCCTGTATGATACTGGTATTGTTGGGTATATGTTCTGTACCAGGTGGAATACCAGTACCCTGCCTGTATGATACTGGTATGGTGGAGTATATGTTCTGTACCAGGTGGAATACCAGTACCCTGCCTGTATGATACTGGTATTGTTGGGTATATGTTCTGTACCAGGTGGAATACCAGTACCCTGCCTGTATGATACTGGTATTGTTGGGTATATGTTCTGTACCAGGTGGAATACCAGTCCCTGCCTGTATGATACTGGTATGGTGGAGTATATGTTCTGTACCAGATGGACTACCAGTCCCCTGCCTGTATGATACTGGTATGGTTGGGTATATGTTCTGTACCAGGTGGAATACCAGTCCCCTGCCTGTATGATACTGGTATGGTGGGGGTATATGTTATGTACCAGGTGGAATACCAGTACCCTGCCTGTATGATACTGGTATGGTTGGGTATATGTTCTGTACCAGGTGGAATACCCGTCCCCTGCCTGTATGATGCTGGCATGGTTGGGTATATGTTCTGTACCAGGTGGAATACCAGTCCTCTGCCTGTATGCTGCTGGTATGGTTGGGTATATGTTCTGTACAAGGTGGAATACCAGTCCCCTGCCTGTATGCTGCTGGTATGGTTGGGTATATGTTCTGTACCAGGTGGAATACCAGTCCCCTGCCTGTATGATACTGGTATGGTGGGGGTATATGTTCTGTACCAGGTGGAATACCAGGCCCCTGCCTGTATGATGCTGGCATGGTTGGGTATATGTTCTGTACCAGGTGGAATACCAGTCCTCTGCCTGTATGCTGCTGGTATGGTGGGGTATATGTTATGTACCAGGTGGAATACCAGTCCCCCTGCCTATATGATACTGGTATGGTTGGGTATATGTTCTGTACCAGATGGAATACCAGTACCCTGCCTGTATGATACTGGTATGGTTGGGTATATGTTCTGTACCAGATGGAATACCAGTCCCCTGCCTGTATGATACTGGTATGGTTGGGTATATGTTCTGTACCAGGTGGAATACCAGTACCCTGCCTGTATGATGCTGGTATGGTTGGGTATATGTTATGTACCAGGTGGAATACCAGTACCCTGCCTGTATGATACTGGTATTGTGGGGGTATATGTTCTGTACCAGGTGGAATACCAGTCCCCTGCCTGTATGATACTGGTATTGTGGGGGTATTGTGGGGTATATGTTCTGTACCAGGTGGAATACCAGTCCCCTGCCTGTATGATACTGGTATTGTGGGGTATATGTTTTGTACCAGGTGGAATACCAGTCCCCTGCCTGTATGATACTGGTATGGTTGGGTATATGTTCTGTACCAGGTGGAATACCAGTACCCTGCCTGTATGATACTGGTATGGTTGGGTATATGTTCTGTACCAGGTGGAATACCAGTCCCCTGCCTGTATGATACTGGTATGGTGGGGGTATATGTTCTGTACCAGGTGGAATACCAGTCCCCTGCCTGTATGATACTGGTATGGTTGGGTATATGTTCTGTACCAGGTGGAATACCAGTCCCCTGCCTGTATGATACTGGTATGGTTGGGTATATGTTCTGTACCAGGTGGAATACCAGTACCCTGCCTGTATGATACTGGTATGGTTGGGTATATGTTCTGTACCAGGTGGAATACCAGTACCCTGCCTGTATGATACTGGTAGTGTGGGGGTATATGTTCTATACCAGGTGGAATACCAGTACCCTGCCTGTATGATACTGGTATGGTGGGGTATATGTTCTGTACCAGGTAGAATACTTGTCCTCTGCCTGTATGATGCTGGTATTGTGGGGGTATATGTTCTGTACCAGGTAGAATACTTGTCCTCTGCCTGTATGATACTGGTAGTGTGGGGGTATATGTTCTATACCAGGTGGAATACCAGTCCCCTGCCTGTATGATACTGGTATGGTGGGGTATATGTTCTGTACCAGATGGAATACCAGTACCCTGCCTGTATGATACTGGTATGGTGGGGTATATGTTCTGTACCAGGTAGAATACTTGTCCTCTGCCTGTATGATGCTGGTATTGTGGGGGTATATGTTCTGTACCAGGTAGAATACTTGTCCTCTGCCTGTATGATGCTGGTATGGTGGGGGTATATGTTATGTACCAGGTGGAATACTTGTCCCCTGCCTGTATGATGCTGGTATTGCGAGTTGCATGTTCTGTTATGCTATATGATTGACCATTCTGCAATGTTGAGGTGTGAGAGAATTCAGACAAAATCCAAGCTGTGCTTACATGTTCACCAGAAGTGTGACATTGATTTATATGTATATGTACCAGATTTCTAAATTATGCAAGTATTAGAGTCATTTAATGGTAATTATATTTTGATTGTGTTTTAGGAGACCCCGCTGGAGGACATCATTGATGATGTTAGGTAAGTGTATTTACAACATTGATGATGTTAGGTAAGTGTATTTACAACATTGATGATGTTAGGTAAGTGTATTTACAACATTGATGTTAGGTAAGTGTATTTACAACATTGATGATGTTAGGTAAGTGTATTTACAACATTGATGATGTTAGGTAAGTGTATTTACAACATTGATGATGTTAGGTAAGTGTATTTACAACATTGATGATGTTAGGTAAGTGTATTTACAACATTGATGATGTTAGGTAAGTGTATTTACAACATTGATGTTAGGTAAGTGTATTTACAACATTGATGATGTTAGGTAAGTGTATTTACAACATTGATGATGTTAGGTAAGTGTATTACAACATTGATGATGTTAGATAAGTGTATTTACAACATTGATGATGTTAGATAAGTGTATTTACAACATTGATGATGTTAGATAAGTGTATTTACAACATTGATGATGTTAGATAAGTGTATTTACAACACTATAATCAATCAGCTGGTCAGTGTGCAAAAACGGTTTGTTCCCACTTTCCCAACCTTTTATTTTCACACATACTAATTATCCCCAATTATCTCTTCGCCCCTCAAACTTACCTGTATTTTCTATACTGTTCAAAAAATAAATGAAAGGCACACATAAACTTGTACTTGCAGTGTACTATTTCAATGTTATTTATCTTGTTCCATCTGTTGAAAATACTTACTTATTCTAGAATAAACTATTTTTTTGTTATTTTTGTTTCCAGCATGTTTATCTCATCAGTAAAAAACTCGACTGTATCGCCCTGCCAGTTGGTAACGATACGACCATCCGGATTGATAGCATCTCGACTAAAGATTGCGTTATCAATGGTAACCTGGTGGTACAACACCTCGTAACTGTTACACCACGCCAAGTCTCGCATCAGTACATTCGGTCTTACTGATGAGATAAACATGTTCAGGCCGAACAATGTTGTCCATATAGATAAAGGGAAGTCCTTATATGACGTGAATAATAATTTCCGTCATGTGGAACCTCGTACTATACAGGAGTGTACCATACCCCGGGCGGCCTTGCAATTATCTCCTGAAATGTACAGTGCATGTACGGAGGAAGATGCTACCGACCTTCAGTTTGGGATGTTGGATCCCTACCATGGCCTTTTTACTGTCGAGACCTGGCATGGGGAACGCCCGTACAGTAAACGCCATTTAATAAATTCTGGTCGAATTCCCGTAGGTATTTTTGATGACTGTACAAACTTACCGTTCAATCAGCAACAGATTCGGGCAGCGAATGTACTGTTAGATACTGTATGGGGTATACAGGCTAACATGGCGAACCAAGTTAACCGTTCACCTATTCGTCCAGCCCCCATTATGTTCATGCGTATGTCTCCTGTGTTTACTGGGGAGGGTTTAGTCCGTCGTCGAGCGGAGTTTGATTGTACTTATGAATGTGCTATAACGTTTCATAAGGATGCCATGCTCGGTACACGTTTTCTGCATCAAGGTTTCCAGGGAAAACGTAACAACACCCCGTTCCCAGATCAGTTTGATCAGGCGGCCCACGACCCATCCCATTACCATCCCGGTGTACATGCGGAAGATTTTATCATTCCACTTACTGGGTATGTGATTAATGATAGTCATATCGACACTGACCTAACACAGGCTACCACATCCACTGTACCCAAACGGTCGACATTTCAAACCCATCAGAACAAAATCCATAGCACTATGCATGATGCAGGATTTATTGTGAGTACCGATTCTAGGTCGGGTGTTAATGTAGGAACCTCCATTGCCACCGCAGCAGCCGACCTTTCTGTCGATGAAATAGATCCTTCATTTTCAGAGGCATTACTACAGGATAGTTGGGTTAGATAGTTGGGTTGCTAAGGCCAGTCATGGTAAGGCCAATATCAAGGGTGGTACAAAGTATAAACGTACTGCGACAGGGTTATTAACTACTGAAGCAGACGCGCCCATATTGCCAGTTGCCGCTGAAATTTCCCTCCAACACCCGATCCCGACTCTGAGGAACTTTCACGGTCTCAGACCAAGGGAAGCATGGAAGCAATTAGGGGTGGTTCGGGATCTCCCTCGTCAGAAGAACGGTAATGGTCGATTTTATGTACCCTGGCCGAGGGGGGTGACCGTGAACAAGGCGACTCGAACATGCTCATTCGAGTCAATAGCAGCAATCTCCAGTTTAAACGCTGCTACCTTGAATAAGGTTAAGACTATTAATGCTATTCTAGATATTAATGAGCAGGGTGACATTCATATACCTCTAACTGATGTACTGCGCTCTGTCGAGTATCAGAGTTCAACTTTACCGCTTCAGACGACGGCACTGCGGGTTGGACCACCGATGCCGATAGCACCATTAGCATCAGATCGTCATCTAGAATCTCTAGCACTGCAGCATCAACCGTTGAGTGACATACCATCCACATCATATACACCAACCTCTAAGAAACGGAAGATAACCGTACCAGAATACACAACGAACTGATACGATGTTTAACATGTAAGCATGACTTTTCAAAATATATTACATATGCAACAGCGTGTTAGTGAGTTCCCAACATATCCATCTATATACGCACAACGAAAGGATGTGTTAAAGGCTATACGTGATTGTTCGATTGTGTGGGGTATGGGTCGATCAGGTATCGGTACATCCGCATATGATGAACCTCGAACTGGAGAAGCCTCAATAGCCTACGATCCTTATCGTGGTGTAACAGTGTATCAAAATTTAACTGATAGCAACACCGAACAAATAGCTGTGTTACCATTCTATGGACATATGACAATAGATATTCATTCTGCAAAAGGTTTAACCTGGGATAAAATTGAACAAAGCATACATTTATCGTCTATTGACAATGATCTGTGTTTATTGTATACACATTGGGGAAATATGCCTGCCCGATATGGGGCGAATATATTTAGTAAAGGTAAAATGAGAGGTGTAGTACTTATGTCGTCAACACCATTCGCTCAGGATGTTATGAGTTTCCATTTACATACTATAGATCTTAGTCCGTTTATGGCTGTTAAAAACACGCATTCGACAACTAGTAAACCGCCTCATATATTTCATATATCAATGTTTGCTCATGTACGTTATAATGGATATAAAGGATATGTCACTGTGTTTAAACGAGACAGTACGGATACGGTATTTGTGACTGGTGATACGCAATATGTAGGACATCCGATTGCACTATATGTGGTTGACAGTACGTATGATCAATTATATGAATACAACAAAACGGCCTATCCTTTACAGACTATACTTAATATGATGGGAACGACATTGACGAAATTAACAGGACAGAGCGGTACACATAACAGCGACACTAATGCATCGGCTATCACGGCGTTAACTGCATCGTTAAGTAAAACTGACGCTTCCGTATCAATCAATTCGCAATTGAGCCATAGTACTGCGCAATCATTATCTGACTTTATGGCCAATCCACAAATCACAATGGCCGATTTACAGGCAGTTGATAATAGTGGGGACAGTATTTGGTCGACACTAATAGGCGGTGTATTTGGTGCAGCTACTGGTGTTGCTGGAACGGCAGTCGAACAGGCTATAGTTGAAAAAGGGGCTATTAAAACGGCAGTTATGAATACAGCTAAAGAGGCTGTTAATGATTCCATATCCGGTACAGCATCCACATTACCTAAAAGTCTCAAGAATACAATACTAGAGGCAGGGGGCGGAATTAATGGCATGACGAAAGTAATGCATAAAGCTCAAACTTTACTGAATACCAAAATACGTGCATTACAACAACAAGTACATGGGAAATTCGATACAATTAATAATATTGTTTCGACCGTGGACACTATAAAAAACTGGACAGCTTCAGACGGTGATACACATACCATGACTGAATTAATACAGAGCAATAACACCAAGTCGGCGGACAACACGACGGAACTGGAACATATGAATAAATTACTGACGACCATAAATACAGAAGTAAACGAGGCACACGAAACCATAGGAAAACATGACCAATTCATATCACAACTCGAATATGTCGTCGATGTGACCCATAAACATTTAAAACAATTGGAACAACGGATGGACGGTTATAAAGGGGGATCGACGTTAGGTGTGACATATACATCACGATCTAACGTTCCACTTCCATTGTTATAGGTTTCCGGATACCGGTGCTGATGCTGCCACACAGAAAACAAAGCGCAACAACATGGAAATCTTGATGGAGCCTTTGGATCCAGAAAACAATTACAGCATAGTGCTAACGAACTTAAATGAAGTGTTTAGTCCTATGACTTTCCAGAATCGTGTTTACGATCTCAACGCTAACGGATCTTTTAAAAAGATCAGGACAGGCCAATGTACAGGCTCATATGCCACTGAGGCAATGTACACCTCAGTACAAGGTATTAGGCATCGTCCAACTCTGAGTTGGTCTACTCCGAATAACATATACAGTAACATGTCAGTAGCTCAACGCTCACCACTTAATGCTATGAAAGCATTTCTCAATGACCACCCATGTATGGTTACTTGGCATAATGGAGTTACGGACGATATGTGCAAAGTGAACGGTTTCCATATGCATGTTGTTGTCCAAAAATCTACCCTGTTGTGGCACGATCACGCATGGCGAGCGGTTCGCCAGAAGTTACAGAACGCAGGGATTATTGTCCATTGCCAGAAGGTGAATAATCTGCCCGGTCTGTTATCACACCTACAGGAAAGGCCACGGTTCCTTGTAGGGTGTAACAATGCTGAAATGTGTCGTGTGCTTATCGCCGATGCACCATCCACAATGTCCGATAGTGAATTACGTCATGTATTTATCGAGGATCATGACGTATGTGATGGCCGGGCAGAATCTGGCCAAGTAGAGTTCTTCCAGGCCATGACCGGATGGACTGACAGGTCATCGGTAGGTGCACAATTAGTTACACCAACACCTACCACAGAATTTAACATTAGTACGTTTTTACTTGGCGGCCCGTCGGAGCCATTTAAGACCACGTCCCCATTTGGTAAGATGGTCGCCGATAAGGTAGACGGGACTGAACCACCGTGTGCTAGTACACGTACCAGTAAAAAAGTAACTATTTGTCAAAACCTGATGAGTAAATATAGCACTCATGACCCAACTGGTTTACTGGCAGCCATCTTAGATGGTGAGGACGCTGACGACCTGCAAACATTCCGAGTACTACGGACCACACCCCAATTCACAGTAATATGGGACCAAGCCGTCATGGAAATACAGGCTGTTCAGCGTAAAGCTGGTGTGACATATGCTGATCGTTTGATAACAGCGACCCTTCCTTGTGATTTAAACACTATGACAGTTGCTGACACTTCACTATTCTGGGAGGAATGGTGTAAGTTCCAAGGACTCGATCCCGCCATGATTTTAATTGAATTATATGCAGTCCTGTCATTGGCCTACCCGAAACGTAATTGTTTCGCGTTCATAGGAGATTCTGATGCTGGCAAGACCTATTGGATGGGTGCCATTGCCTGTCTCACAGACCAACGAGGTGACACGATAACTTCTGGGGATTTTATGTGGCAAGAATGCGTAGATAAAGCCCTGATTTACATACCTGAACTTGCTCTCACTAAAGCAGATCAGGTAGAGGCATTCAAGAAGGTTTGTGAAGGACAGGCCACAAACATCAACGTTAAAAATAAACGGGCTGCTGTTCTGAATAGAACCCCCGTCCTCCTGACATCTAATTCCGTACCGTGGTCCTTCTTTACTAATGAGGAGGTACCCATTAGAAACCGTATGTTTCTACATACCGTACGAGCTTTCCATGGTTGGCAACCGGGGCAAGGTAGTCCCAATGTACGATTCTTCGTGGATATATTCACACTTATCATATCCATGGTTTCCACCGACGATTCATGGCCATATGACCTTGACGGAGAGGACGTACAGGTCTTGTTAGACATAGTGCAGGCTATGCTGAACAAAATAGGAAAAGGTACAGAGAAGCCATTTATTCTCAAACCCAGTTACTATCCCCAAGAACAAATCGTCCATTTCGATGAGAAATGGGCCCTGTGCTCGATCTCGGATGATACCCTCGACGTCCTGGACAATCAGACAGCGACAGAATTATGTTTATCTTTACGTTATTTTCTTACCGTGAACTGCCGTACTCCATACTTTCAGTTGCTTCCTGGTACTGATGGAGTAGCATATGTTCCACATGGGTGGGCAGCTCTCCAAACCAATGATGCCACAGCATATCGTCTACGGGTGAAACGTGTAACAGTAGTGTTACACCGTCTAACTCTGGCCTGTGCTAAATTTCCCAACGTTTGGACGAACGATATCGCCGCCCAAGCACAGTTTCATGTCAAACGGTTTCTGGCCAATATGACGAAAGGTATGGAGGAGGGTACACTGTTCACATATGCTCAACTTACCTTAACGGCCACACGTAGGTCACGTATTCCTGTACAGTGCCCACGTAAGCCAGTTTCAATTCCGAAGGTGCCCCAACCGGATGTTGTCGATACTCCCGACAGTCCCATTATATTCCCCCCTAGTAAAACAATCAAACGTAAGGTAATGGAAACCGCCTGTTTTGGATGTGCCCATGATTGCGGTGGTCAGTCAGACCATATGGGTACAGGTGGTTGTCTCGAGATAAAGGACTCTCAATTAATGGAAGAAATCATAGATAGCGACGATGAGTTAGATTGTTTTACCATTGATGATGTTAATTGTACAACTGTAATGACAGGCCCCAAAGTTAAAAAAGTTAAACAAACTAACTAATTTTATATGTTGCAGATGACAATGGCGGAATACATGTTTGCATATTCCGGTGAACCAGTAGGAATAATATATTATGGGTATACGCTCTTTCCGGAATTATACTGTAACAAAGTTTATGAAAAATCGTTATTAAAAAATGGTTGGTGGTACACGGATGTGGATCAAATGTATAACATGTTAGACAATATATTTTATGTTACCAGGGCATATGGAGATTTTGCCTTTGTACTTTATGTACCGAGGTACTTACCAACTCATTTAGCAATGAGAGAACATCGGCGACGTGTGTCGTGCGGTGCTGATACTGTATATACTCACCGTAGTTCTGTTTATACGGGTATGACGATGAATTATTTAAGAAAATAAATCGCATCAAACTTTATTATATATTACTTATCATTGCTTATATATACTCCACGTCCCCTATATATATTGGAACTGTAGTAGAAATAGTCCACTGCTGACTAAAAGAAATAGTCAAGTCCTGAACTAAAAGAAAGGACACCCACTGGACGTGGTGCGGTGTTGCCCTTGGAGGGTTTGGGGCAATGGGACCCCGCTGGCGCGGAAGCGGTACTTACCAGCCCACGGTTAGATCCGACCACAGGGCATTACGTTGGTTATTCAGTTTTAAATTGCCAACGGGTAGAATAGCAAGATAAATTGAGATTCTGGTGAGATGTTTAAATGTAAAACAAGATGTTTCATTACATTTTTGTGATTAAAGCTCACATTTTTTAGTAGAAAATTAAAGTCTTTATTCATGATGTTTCACTGTTGATGATATTATATATTGCAGTTGTTTCATTTGATTTATAAATGGAGCCAAGAAAGCGATTTAATGTTAGTGTGATGGATCCTGTACTGGCCCCATCCAATTCTGCAGCTGCCAAACCGTCGACCACTTACATGACCAACCTATCACCTGCTTGTGTGACCAGACGTTCCAGCCGCACCAGTAGCTTACCTGTCTGGCATTCAGACTATAAGATGTCTTGAAACATTCAAGACAATAATCGCCTGCTTGACATTCAGACTATAACAAGTGTTGAAACATTCATGACAATACTGCCTCCTGGCATTCAAGATGTTTTAAAACATTTATGACAATACGTGCCCACTGGCATTCAAGATGTTTTAAAACATTTATGACAATACGTGCCCACTGGCATTCAAGATGTTTTAAAACATTTATGACAATACGTGCCTCCTGGCATTCAAGATGTTTTAAAACATTTATGACCATTAAAACGACACATGTTGATTACCATGAAACCCATAGTGTTTTGGACAGTTAATCGTTCCTTTAATTTAATTTATTTGACTAAAGTTCTACAATTCCTAAGATGTCAGAGAGATATCAGTCTTAGCCATGTCTAAAATTGAAAACATATACATGTACATGCCAAAGACTTAGAGGGAGATAGAGGATTGTGACACATCATATCATAATTGTTTTCTATCATTTCAGATCTCTTGAAACAGTCCCTATTATCCACTAGTATAGCGTATCCATAGCAACGAACCAACGTGTGTAGTGCGAGTATCTGGAGAGCAGTTTAACCTTGCATCGATTTCCATATATGGACATGGGCTGAAGCGGGAAAAAACTTCAGTCATTCACCGACGGGCAATGTAATTTTAACGAAAAATATCATGTGATCGTTCCCCGTCCTGCAGCTTTCACACATACGTCATAAAAATGGAATCAACATCACTTGGGCATCGGTCATATTCTGCTGCATTTAAATTAAAAGCAATCAAAGTGTTTAAAGTTGATCGGTCCCCGGCTTCCTTAATCCAGCGCATCAATAACGCTTTCGGTGGGGCCCGTCTGTTTGCTTTCGGTGTCGCCATCGACTGGGCCCCGGAACAAATGTTCATATAAAGTTCTGCAAGTTTGCACGGAGGCGGACGGAATAAATATATAATTAAACATTCCTATATTTGATGTATTTCAGGACACAATGAATATCGCGATGCTTATGTTCTTCATCTTGCTCATGACTTGCAGCATGCAAGTACAGGGCAGGACGTGTCTGCCATCATGCCAACCACCTTTCGCTGTGACCGGATGCCAGGCAAATGTAGACAAACTGACGGGTAAGTTTGACTTGGAATCTACCAGTATGACAGTTGACGAAGTAGACTGTCTGAAATTGTGTCTCGTTCATACCTGTGTTATTGGTCACCTCTACTAAGCAGTCAACCTGTATTAAGCAGCCAGTTATAGCATTCCCAATGTGGCATTTTGTTCAACAATTATCCTCTATTGAACAACCATCTTGACTAAATATTTTTCTATCTTGCTGCTTAAGACAGGTTTGATTGTGTTTTGAATGGAAATTCACAGGCCAAAATAAAAATGACCTGTGTTTCATCACTGCAATTGCACTGGGTCAATCGCATTGTCGTGTCGATGATTTCAATTTTATATATGACACATATTCATAATAATCATATTCGTACTATAATGAAATTGGACCCCCCCCCCATTTTGGACACAGGCCACCATTTTAGCCTATCTGTTTTAAAAAAGCATCATACATCGATCATTTCTATCCAGTTTCGTCGAAATCGTTCAATCGGTTCATAAGAAGATCTTTAAAGAATTTGTGCTATTTTTAGATGGTTGCCATCTTTGATTATGCGACACGCACCATAATAGCTACTCTGAAAAGGTATTACCCTTACATCACCCCCGTGAAGTTTGGCCAACATCTGCCCAGCGTTTCAGCCTTTCAGGAGAAGACTTCCAATGAAAGGACAACAGTTTGACCTTTCGGCGGCCATCTTGGATGATGTCATCATCCGATTTAGACAAAAAGGCGCCCGAGCAATCGGCTCAATGATACCTTTGATATGATATATGACATGACCTGGTTCGATGGAATATAACATTTGACCCCCCAGGCCAAGTATTATCTGCTTATTGCAGGGGTATCATTGGACGCCATCCAACTCATTGTTGCCAGCTTGGGACAAATCACTTATTATATTACTGTATTCTCGACGATATATCCTGATATATACATGTGACATTTTAAACATGACTTAGGACCGGCAATCAAGAGAGCTGGGTTCGATCCCCGGCTGTGCCATGACCGATATTTTGTGTTCGTAATTTTAACTCAGAATATTTTTTTTATTAAATACATTTAGGTGGACCATTGGCCATGGGTTACATTCTTTACGAAGGCGAAGAAGAAGGGGTTTTGGTCGTTAAGTGAGCTACAGCACACAGTCCTTGATTCTGATGTAAATCTCAAAATTCCACCACCAGACATTACAATGTGTGGAACTCGACTGCTGTACCGTTTCCCAGGTACAGGAATATTTAACATACAGGTTCTTTGAATATACCACAGCATAGTATTAATTAATACTTTGTAAGCTTCTCAGAGATTCTATTACATTTTGATCCAAAAAATTAGACTTTTTACTTTTTGTGCCATGTTGTAACCAACTTGTAAAATGTTCTTCTGTTATCTTTTTCAGAACACAACCAGTAACACCTGTAACGAGCCCCAGCTTGCAGCTGAATTTGATTTTGTTGGCTCTCTGTGTACACTATTTGTGCATTAAAAGATTGGTCAGAATTAAGTGTTTTCATTTTAACAAGGGAAGGTTCCATTACATTTCTAACATTTCTAACAAACACTTGCAGTGTTAGTTGTGGTACATGGCCCGTACGTATTCATAAAGCTCCTTAGGGAAGAACTTAAGATTGCAGATTTTCTTTAATGGTATGGTGCCTTCAAAAAATACATTTTCATTTTTATACGCCGTCGGAGGCGGTCGTATATTGGCGTCATCTCCTCCGTCTGTCCGTCCGTCCATCCGTAGAATATCTTCTGACCGCAACTCCTCCTAAATTACTGAACAGAATTTCACGAAACTTGGTGAGTGTATCTATCCCGATGGGTAGTTTTGCATGAAGCGTGGATTTTTCTCTAATCTATAAAAAAGCATATAATAAAACCAAATAACTGTCGACTGGAGTAACATTTCATATAATTTTTCTCATTAACCCATTTCATTCGGGATACGAATCCACCTGTACCGCGACTCGATTCGGGATATGAATCCATTCGTATTTGGGATTGTTAGTCCTTTGGGGCATATAAATTGGCGGGAAAGACTTTGTTAGAGTGAATAAGAATGATGATGTCTGGCATAGACACTCTTTTGAGGACGATTCTGACGAGGAGTTTGATTCTGACTGGATTTCCTAAGGGTTCACTGCTAGGCCCAGAGACTACACAGAGGTTGGTGGGGTCTCAGAACTTCACCCTGAGGAAGCCCAACCTCGCCACTACTTCAGTCAGGTATGGGGTGAAGATTTGTGGACCAGGAACGTGTGAAAAATCCACCCCCACCGTTCGCACCAAAGTGGGTTGCAGTGACAGTTTGTGTGATTAAGGTGTTTATTGGCCTCATTCTGTGTATGGGTATTATGAGACTACCATCTAGGAATTACTACTGGAGAAGGAAAAAGAGTATGTTTGCAAGAAACTTTGGTAAGGTGATGCCAAGAGACAGCTTCAATTTGATCTGGCGTTGCTTGAACCTACAGTACAACAACCGGCCGCCCAAACAACCAGACTCGGCCGCCCACACAACCAGACTCGGCCGCCCACACAACCAGATGGGGGTCGGCCGCCCATACAACCAGACTCGGCCGCCCACACAACCAGACTCGGCCGCCCACAAAACCAGACAAACTGGAAAATTAGATGGTTTTTGACCCATTTATGTGACAAATTTAGATCTGTTTACACACCATATGGAACAGTGACTATTGACGAAAGTATGGTGAAATTCAAGGGACGTCCATCATTCCGACAATACCTTCCGGCAAAACCCATAAAATGGGGTTTGAAAATCTGGGTGTTAGCTGAATCAACAACTGGATATATGTTGAACTTCCAGATTTATACTGGGAAAACACACACAGACGGAAAAGGCGTAACTCATAATGTCGTGACGGATCTATTACAACAGTACCAGAACACAAATATCCGAGTTTTCATGGACAATTTTTATTCCTCAACAACTCTGTTCAATGAATTGAAAATGAGAGGTATCCTTGCTTGTGGAACTGTACGTAGTAATCGTAAAGGTTTACCAACCCAGTTATTACCCAGGAACTTGAAACTGAATAAACACGAATACCGATTAGCACAAAAGGACGACCTAGCCTTTTGCACTTGGCAAGAAACACAAAGCCCGTCAATGTCTTATCAAATTACCACAATCCAGAGGCACTCGGTTCTGTGTATCATCGGTCAGGTGCTCCACAGCAACAAGAAGTCCAGGTACCAACGATGTTGTCCGATTACCAGAAGCACATGAAAGGCGGCGTAGATCTCTGCGATCAGATGATAGGTAATAATATATTATTTGAATACAAACAGAAAATGATTATAATACTGTGAAAAAGCTGTGTTCAAAGCAAAACATGCATTCAACCATTTTGGTTTTTGGATCTTTCAAAGTCGATAATGAAAACAATGAAGTTAAAAGTTTATTTTCTAATTCACACTTACATGTATATATAAACAATAAATATAATTATACCCATTATACTTTTATAACCATTCCAATAGTACATTGTACAACATATTCCTTATACCAGGCCACTCCATTAGTACAACAAATTTTTATTCATACAATTTCAGGTTATTACATGCTTGACCATAGATCCAAGAAATGGTGGCGCCGAATCTTCTACTTTCTGATGACCAGTACTCAGGCCTAAATTAAAATAGTGTTTGTTTGATCTTTACCGCCCGCCTCAGTATTTTCCCGCCGACTCAAAAGTTTTTATTCCAATTTCAAAATAATAATTTTTTTTATTTTCCTTTGCGTTCCATATTTGTCAATTCGGTTCTTTTTCGCCCATTTCGGTTCTTTTTCGCCAATTGGAACCATTTACGATATCCGAATCATCGGAAAGCTTTTGTGTGAACTGGCGACTATGCGTTTAATAAGAGTCTGTATAGTAGTTTGTGATCTGAAAATGACAGCATAATTTTGTGCGTTTCCGTCACGCGAACAGAAGAACATGGCATATGTACGCTTATTTCAAACAATATCCGAAAGTTCTCTAGCACAATCACATGGAAAGCTGTCTTGTTGGATGTACTGGCAGACAAACCAATTAACACCGACACGGTGACTGTCAACATCTCAAAGTCGGCAAACGCGAGTAATGTTTTTCACCCGGACATGAATGAACAAATCAGCATAGTTCAACAATTTGATGAAGGTTTAAAATTCGTTTCATTCCTGATTGTTTAAGGGATATTTTTACAGGGCTCACGCTTGAGCATTATCATACACATTTGTATGTGTATTAAGGACCTCTCAATTGTTATAATAACATCTTTTATACATAACAGCAATAGTTTAACAGTATTTTAATATTGCAATATAAATTGTACAGAATTTATTAATAGAAAAAAGATTAGATGCACATTCTTCTCCTGCAAAACGTATCACCAAATAAAGGTGTTATATACGAGTCTGCTAAAAATCATTAAAAAGTTATTTTTTAATCTCTGATAAAATAAAATAATTTACCTACCTACCTACCTACCTACCTACCTACCTACCTACCTACCTACCTACCTACCTACCTACCTACCTACCTACCTACCTCACCTACCTACCTACCTACCTCTACCTCCTAACCTACCTACCTACCTACCTACCTACCTACCTACCTACCTACCTACCTACCTACCTACTACGCTCCCTACCTACCTACCTACCTACCTACCTATCCTACCTACCTACCTACCCTACCTACCCTACCTTTAAAAACATACCCTACCACCTAACCTAACCTACCTACCTACCTACCTAACCTCCTACCTACCTACCTACCTACCTACCTACCTACCTACCTACCTACCTACCTACCTACCTACCTACCTACCTACCTACCTACCTACCTACCCATGTCTGAAATGTTGGGTAGGTAAAGATCAAACAAACAATATTTTAATTTAGGCCTCATAATGCATACGTTGCAGCCAAGGATTCAAACCCCGAAGTGGTCAATCGTGAGTGGCCAAACTTTCAGGACTTTGTTGAAGATTTGGCCGAGGGATTGATCGATGAGCATACCAACAATAGAGACATGCCTGTGCCAAATGACGTCCGACAGAATGAACGGCATGACTTTCTAAAGCTGTATGCTAGAGAAAAGGTGTGTGTTGAGTGCAGGGCAAAACAAGGACCTGGTACCCGTGCAGGAACAACCAAGTTTGGATGCCAACAATGTGATGTTCCTGTCCATACACAGTGCTTCCCTGGACACGGGCAAATAACTAGTAAATAGTGTGAATCTGCAGGTGTACATATATAGTGCCATGTAACTGAAACAACGACATGGATTACAAAACTGAAATAACTCGATAAAAAACAATATAATTATAACCTTTAGTGTTTATTTTCAGTGTGTATAATTACAAATGCATACATATTGGGATATAATTTATCAAAATAATATGGATGACTTGCATGTACACATTTGGTAAGTTATGTTTCGTCATTTCTGAGTACATGTATTTATTTTCCCATGCCTTTCAGGAGCCATTTGTATATATTTGAATGTATAAAAATTGTGTTTATATATGTATTTGATCCGAATAAAATATGTTTAACCCATTCAACACCAAGTAACTGACATGGACTGGTCCATGATATTGTTAGACCAATAAATGAATCAGAAGATTACATTTGGACCAGTTCATTTATCAAAATGGGTAAAAAAAATTCTAAAAATAGTTATATTACTTGAAAAAAGTGCAGATCCTGATGAGACAGCTCGTCACAAGCCGGCTCATCTGGATCTACACTTTTTTGTAAGCCAATTTAGAGGTCTGTGGTGTTGAAAGGGTTAAACTAAATAAATTAAATATATTTAAGTATACTGAAAATGTTATATACATTGTAAATTTATGTGTAAATAAATCAGAAATCAATGTCCCAATATAATAATGCTATTCAAAACACATTTTTGTCTCTGAAGCAGTTTTCTGATTTTTCTACCCGATTTCATTCAATTTATTGTAACTTCATTATTTATGCACAGATTTTCAATATTTTTGTACCATAGCAATCCGCATAAAATTCCACACGATTTGTACATTCAATTTTACATCTATTTGGTATTTGTTGATAATTAATTAACAAGCGACTGATTTAAAACTGCCAAACTGCGAACTACCCATTGTTGTTATTATGAGTGTTGGTTCATTCATTATAAACAATTATTCTTTCACTTCCACATGGAGTTTAAGTCACATTTCCGAATGCGAAGATCAACATTTGAGGTGGATTAATTTCCTTCTCTGTTACAATAATGAGCTACACGCCAACGTAGATCTATATCTCTAGTGTCGCATAAAATAAAATGTAGAGGAGTCTCTGAGACTGTAAAGGAGAATATCGAGAACCTACATGGTGACTTCCATATTCTTGGGGATTCAGCATATCCTCTGTCTCCCAATATGCTTGTG
>CM026388.1:52577795-52656650 GCA_014843695.1 Archivesica marissinica | reverse complement strand
GTGGGGCGGATAGGTGAATCATGCGTGCACTTCCGGAAAGAAGCATGAAACTTTGCCCTAAGGGTATTTTGGGTATGCTGATTTCAAAAATTGCGGGAACCACGATCTCACAACAATGGTTCCCGCTCAAAAATTCAAAATTCAAAATGGCCACCAGAAAACATATTTTTGCTCATAAATCGGCTGTAAGTGCCCCGATTACCATGATTTTGGTGTCTATACCCATGTTTTTGAGGTCAAGGAATGCAATACAACACATGCCAAATTGAAAATTCAAAATGGCCGCCACTATAATCAGTGAAAATACAAACCTATTTCTGTTTAAAAAACTGTCTTGCAGTTGGTCAGATTAAATCTACCAGTCACCAGTGTTGCATGCTTACATGTGGCATTGTTGCTGATATGTGGCCATCAAAGCTGTTGATGTGGATATGTAACATTTAAAAATCATCATCACTCATGTAAAAAAGGTAAGCATTGATCTTTTACGATCGATTTGCGCCCACATTGGGCGATATTTTCGTCAATTTTTCATCAAATATCATGCTTTTCAGAAACTGGTTGTGATCATTCACCATGTTAAAGAAACTTAGATTGGCTCCTCGGACAAGCACAACAACAGTCCAGACGACAAACTGGGACATTTGTGTTCTGTGCCAAGAACATGGTGGAACTCTCGTAAGTCCATCAGCAACAGGATATGCATCATTGGCCGAACATTTATCTTCCCTTCATGAACTAAACAGTGTGCCATTGAACATTAATGTATCAAGACTCGATGATGGTGACGGCATGGAGGAAACGCTTGTAACCCATAGAGCTAAGTGGCATAAAACTTGTTACGTACTTTGCAATGCAACAAAAGTAGAAAGAGCCAGGAAGCGAAGAGAAAATATTTCTCATGAATTACCCAAGTCACGACTTAAACAGCACCTTCGCAGTGCAAGCTGTCCATCATGTCCAATGGAAACAGAAACAGGAAATGTACAAGCTTGTTTTTTCTGTGAGGACACCACTGGATACCTTCACACAGCCGAGACGATATCACTTGATACCTCTGTCAGGAAAAAAGCCCAGGAGCTCAGAGATACCAAGATTTTGGCCAAATTATCAGCTGGAGATATGATCGCTATTGATGCTGTATATCACTTGCCGTGCTTGACATCATTCTATAACAAACATAGATCTCAACAAAGACGTTCAACTGAGAATTGTAACCAAATTAACCCAGAATCACTTGCACTTGCTGAGGTGGTATCTTATATTGAAGAATATGGCCAATTGGGTGGAGACATGAATCATGCATTCAAACTCTCTGATCTCAAGGAATTGTATTGTGAGCACCTACAAAAATTAGGTGGTGACCCATCTGGAAACATCCATTCCACTAGACTTGTACAGAAACTCCAACAACATATTCCAGCTCTCGAAGCTCATAACTGCAAGTACGGCACAGTATTGTCATTCAAGGGAGATGTTGGCAATGCCTTGCTAGATGCATGCAACTTGGATACCGATGACCAAGCTGTCATGTTGATGAGGGTAGGAAAGTTAGTTCGCAAAGAAATGTTTGAAAAAACATACCACTTCAATGGTTCCTTATGTGACGAACAATATGACAATCTACCACCTTCTCTATGTGCTCTGGTCGGAATGATACTTGGTGGCTCAAATGTGGGTCAATGTATTGATGACAATGATGTAAGTACAGCTGCCTCGTCTATCGTACAATTACTAGTCTTCAATGCTGTCAAACGAGGTAGGAGAGATTCTGTAGCTGTACGACACAACATGGACCGTGAAACTGTTCTGCCATTGTATCTTGGCGTACTCATTCACAACAAAACACGTAAACGTGATCTTATTGACAATCTCTTTGAAAAAGGTCTGTCAGTATCATATGACAGAGTTTTGCAACTATCCACAGATGAAGCCAATAGAGTAATTGGAATATATGAGAAAGAGGGCAGTGTCTGTCCTTCAACCCTCAGAGACCAACTGTTCACCACTGGAAACCTCGATAACATAGATCACAACCCTTCGTCCACCTCAAGTCAAGATTCTTTCCATGGCACCGCGATATCAATCACACAACATATCACACATGACAATCCTGGTGTTGTTAGGGTCCTTCCGGTGATTTCCGAAAACAGAGTCCAACCAAAGTCGAAATCTATCGAGTCATTACCAAAGTCATATACTGATGTGCCACCTGTCTCGCTCCCCAATAGCACCATTCCAACTATGACTGATGACCAAGTAGGCATACATGTAGTTCCAGAATCTGCTGTAATGAATGATGATCAAATGCAGAAGTGTTGGTTTGAAAAAGTGAGGACGGCATTGTCTGATGAAGACCACAATGATCCGGTGAACATGAACATATCATGGTCAGCCTGCTTTGCCAGCTTACAGATGTTTGTACCCAAGCCACCTGCAATTATCTCTCTACTGCCATTGTTTCGAGATGGTGCACATTCACCCGCTATGGTCAAGCATGGAATGAATATCATCCAACAGATCACAGCTCGTGTCAACCCAGACCAAATACCAGTGCTCACGGTTGATCAGCCATTATATGCTATTGCAAAGAGAATCCAGTGGAAATGGCCAGAAGAGTATGGGGAACGACAATATGTTGTACTGATGGGCGGTCTCCATATAGAAATGGCCATGTTGAAAGTAATTGGCGACTGGCTCAATGGAAGTGGTTGGACCTATGTGATGACTTCAGCCAATGTTACAACTGAGGGGCGTGCAGATGGTCTGCAGAAAGGTTCACACATATCAAGATGTCAGTGGGCACATCAAATAACAGCAGCAGTTCTGTTCATTCTTCTTGACAAGTCATATGCCGAGTACCAAATAAACACACCAGATGATGAACAAATAGGCTTCGATGATTGGTGTAAGCAGATGGCTTCCGAGCATCCTCAGTTCGATTACTGGTACAAAGTTTGGCAGTTGGAACTCCTCTTCCTACAGTTCCTTAGATCACAGCGTGAACAAAACTATGTTGCCTATGTGGAGTCGCTTCGAAAGATTATTCCGTGGATGTTCGCTCTTGACCACTATCATTATGCCCGCTGGATGACAGTTCATGTGAGAGATCTACTTGCCCTCGAATTTAACTGCCCTACCACACATGCAGAGTTCCTCAAAGGCAACTTTGTGACACAGAAAACCACGCACAAATTCTCTGCACTAGCCCATGATCAAGTTCATGAACAGCTGAATGCAATGGTGAAGGGAGATGGAGGCGTGATAGGTATCACTGAAAATGAAGCAGCACTGAGACGGTGGATGCTGGCAGGTCCAGAAACGGCTAGACTATTAATGGAGTATGATGACAAACATGTTATGAAAAAGAAAGACACAGAACGCCACCATGAACAAATACCAAGTGTGCAGAAGACTTTCCTATCTCAAGTCAAGAGTGTCATTAATGTGATGGAGGAACTTGGCAACCCATTTGCTGATACAGGCACAGACATCTATACACTTGATACCAAACAGATAATGTCCGATAGTGTGGTAGATACTATAAGGTCTGCAGAAGACATAGGCAAAACACAGTACCAGAAATTTGTTGCGGAGCGTATGGATGGCAATGTCACTGCATTCAATGACACCATACACAAGAACAATCTGCCTCTGTTGAATTCTAGTTCAGGAAAGAAACCGAAGTCCACTTCCAAGATTTCAAACCTGCATGATGATGTTCGTCTCTTCTCACGGTTATATATATCGTGTCAAGCTAGAGAAAGTGATATGGATACCTTCTTCAAGCATGAAAATCATGCTTGGCCTCCATCGTTGGCATCAAATGGTATCATGCACCAAACAAGCAAATCTGATTTGATGGAATGCTTGGAGTCATTGGTACCACAACAGGAAACTGTTCCAAACGTTGATGTCAAAATTGTTGACGGTGCTGCCCTTGTGCACATGCTTGACCCAAAGAAGTCCCTGCTTCCTGTCAAAACATTCCAGGCCTATTCACAATCGGTGTTCTTGCCCTATATAGAACATATGCTACAAGACGTTGTTCGCGTAGATGTTGTCTGGGATGTCTACTGGGATGACAGCCTAAAGGCACAAACACGACAGAACCGTGGATCTGGTAATCATCTCCGGGTCGACAATAACACCAAGATTCCTGCTAACTGGAAGAACTTCCTTCGCTGTGATGCAAACAAAGGCAGCCTGTTCCAACTTCTAGCCAATGCAATACAAGAGTTTCAACCCCCTCCACATAAGCAAGTGATCTCCACACATGGCCCGAATGCTGTATCATCTCACATCTCAGACCTGTCAGATTTGTTCTGCACTCACGAAGAAGCAGACACACGGCTCCTGTTTCATGCTTCCAATTCACTCCGTCATGGGTTTACCAAGCTGATGATACAAGCCACGGATACTGATGTGGTGGTTATTGCAATTGCAGTGTCAAGTGTTTTACAGGACTGTGAACTATGGATAGCATTTGGTCATGGTGCTAAACTACGTTACATCCCGTGCCACCTAATTGCCGCTGAATTAGGTAATGACGCATCATGGGGTCTTCTATTCTTCCACGCAATATCAGGATGTGATACTGTTTCTGCCTTCCATGGAATTGGAAAGAGAACAGCTTGGGCAGTTTGGTGCAGTATGCCTCAACTCAAACCAATTTTTGCTCGTTTATCCCATGCTCCAAGCCAGGTATCCCCAGACGATTTGGAGCAAATAGAGAGATATGTTGTCCTGTTGTATCAGCGAACATCAGCACTATGCCATGTGAATGAAGCCAGGAAGCAGTTGTTCACTCAAAACCGTAAAATGGAAAACATTCCTCCGACATTGCATGCCCTGGAACAGCATGTGAAAAGGGCCGTTTATCAGGCAGGGCACATCTGGGGACAGTCACTTATAGGAGACCCTGAAGTTCCATCACCAGATTTATGGGGCTGGGAGAGAGTGACGGATGATTCTGCATGGACTCCATGCTGGACCACTCTACCAAAGGCAGCCAAAGCTTGCCAGGAACTATTAAAATGTGGGTGCAAAAAGTCTTGTTCAAAAAGATGCAAGTGTGTCAAAGCAAATCTCGAGTGTACGAAGTTGTGCTTCTGCTCAGGACAGTGTAAGAGAGAATAACCAATCAAATATGAACATATGAGATACCAACATGATTATTTAATGTTTTAAGATAAGACACAATATTATTTTCACTTGTTATATTTTGATTATATCAATGATTAAAAAGGCGGCCATTTTGAATTTTCAACTTGTTGGTGTGAATATATATCTTATGGTATTTGGCATGTGTTGTATTGCATTCCTTGACCTCAAAAACATAGGTATAGACACCAAAATCATGGTAATCGGGGCACTTACAGCCGATTTATGAGCAAAAATATGTTTTCTGGCGGCCATTTTGAATTTTTGAGCGGGAACCATTGTTGTGAGATCGTGGTTCCCGCAATTTTTGAAATCAGCATACCCAAAATACCCTTAGGGCAAAGTTTCATGCTTCTTTCCGGAAGTGCACGCTCTTGGTAAAAAATGTTACATATCCGCCCCACATATACTGTACCATGCTATAACGTGTATACTGTACCATGCTATAACGTGTATACTGTACATGCTATAACGTGTATACTGTACATGCTATAACGCGTATACTGTAACATGCTATAACGCGTATACTGTAACATGCTATAGTTTCATGAACACTTTAGTTCTCTATTTTGAGATGGACATCCGTGCTCAGACATTCCTTTACATCTCGTGTGTGATATCTTCCATTGGATTAACATGTATTAGTGGCTATTCCTTGTGCGCTTCTGTTTTGATCATCTTATCGGCATTTGGTTCCCACGTTCTCATGATATCCACGCTAGACTGGGAAACAGCAGCACGATACTTCTAGTAGTGGTTAACTATTGCATCCTCCTGGCTGATAGACGTAGTTTGGATCTAGATAGTGCTTCAATAGCTGATACATCGGTGATTAAGACTACATGTGGACCATCTTATGTCGGGTCTTGAACTATGTAAGCGGTTTCGATGAATTAGCTACAGTGTATTGTGTGCAGTGTTCTCATGTAACAGCACTTGATGTTTTGGTAGATTAGTTTAAACAATATTTTATTTAAGAATGTTACATAACATAGGACTAGTTGCAACAGCACAGGTAGTATTGGGAAAAACGTTACATAATAATTTATTCGAATCACTTTCCTTCAATACATCTTATGTCGAGTCTTGAACTAAGTAAGAGGTTTGCATGAATACCCAATTATTGTGTGCAGTGTTCTCATGTAACATCACTTTATGTTTCGGTATGTTAGTTGGGATACTGGATCGGAATTGCAGCCTTAATTGCATCGGTAGCTGAACCGTGTGTGCACGTGATAGTTGCAATGATGTTCTTGTACATTGTTTTAAATAATTCTATTATACAGTATATATAGAGTTAGAAAGAACACATATACAGTTGTAGTTTGTATATGTTTTAATAACTGGCTTAGCAAAGACTTACCCTAAGAATAGAAGTGAGACGGTGTACCCAGAGTGGAACTTAGGGATTGGTTCCACCGTTCAATCTCAGTATTCAGGATATTACGTATATAAGATATCACTGTATGTGTGGACGTACGTGTAATCCAGATCAGGTTTGAGGTCACCTTCGTTTATTGTTGGGAGAACACTGTATTGGTGGACGTACGTGTAATCCGGATAAGGTTTAAGGTCACCTTCATGTATTGTTGGGAGAACACTGTATTGGTGGACGTACGTGTAATCCGGATAAGGTTTCATGTCACCTTCATGTATTGTTGGGAGAACACTGTATTGGTGGACTTAAGTGTAATCCGGATCGGGTTTAAGGTCACCTTCATGTATTGTTGGGAGAACACTGTATTGGTGGACGTACGTGTAATCCAGATCGGGTTTGAGGTCACCTTCATGTATTGTTGGGAGAACACTGTATTGGTGGACGTACGTGTAATCCGGATAAGGTTTCATGTCACCTTCGTTTATTGTTAAGAGAACACTGTATTGGTGGACTTAAGTGTAATCCGGATAAGGTTTCATGTCACCTTCGTTTATTGTTAAGAGAACACTGTATTTGTGGACGTACGTGTAATCCGGATAAGGTTTCATGTCACCTTCGTTTATTGTTAAGAGAACACTGTATTGGTGGACTTAAGTGTAATCTGGATAAGGTTTCATGTCACCTTCGTTTATTGTTAAGAGAACACTGTATTGGTGGACTTAAGTGTAATCCGGATAAGGTTTCATGTCACCTTCGTTTATTGTTAAGAGAACACTGTATTTGTGGACGTACGTGTAATCCGGATAAGGTTTCATGTCACCTTCGTTTATTGTTAAGAGAACACTGTATTGGTGGACTTAAGTGTAATCCGGATAAGGTTTCATGTCACCTTCGTTTATTGTTAAGAGAACACTGTATTGGTGGACGTAAGTGTAATGCAGTTAAGATTTGATGTCACCTTCGTTTATTGTTAGGAGAACACTGTATTGGTGGACCCAGTTTCACTCAACTCGCAATAGTCTGCGGTCTGTTTAATTCGTCAGAGTCTGTCTGTTTAATTCGCCAGTGTCGGTCTGTTTAATTCGCCAGAGTCGGTCTGTTTAAATCGCCAGAGTGTACAGCGTGTCATGCCCGGGTCAATGCTTATTCCACACACCGGTTGTACGGTATGTTCCGCATTGGATTACTTGTGCTGGTTCACTCGCTCGTGTCTACAGCCTGGTTCATACATCCAAGTCAACACCCGAGATGTCACAGTCGTGGCTACAACTTGCGTGTTACAAAGCTCTCTCTCAAAGATCTCCGATGCAATCAGTATGATTGGTCTGCTGTTAAGGCCATGTGATACTTTTCCATGGCAAACTTCGGGCCTTCTTCCATATGGCAACGTCCCTAAGTCGGACATTTGACCTCGGGCATAATCTGTGAGTATGTACTGTCAATCCTGTCTGCTGCCAGTACTATGCAAGAATCGTCACAATCGGATGCGTTGTCACATTGAATGACCATTTGGCAAACCTCTCTGCTATTCAGTGCGGATTTCTATACTGTTTCCTTGTCTACCAATCAACGCGTACTGATTAAGAGTAATTTTAGCCTTAAGCTTGTTTCTAGATAACTATTGAGGCCTCCAACTTGTCCAGTGTAGAGGAATTCAAAACAAACTTGGCAGCCTAGTCTAGTTAGAGAGGAGTCTCAAACAACCTTTGCACAAGGTTGTCTGAATATCCTCACTACTGATTAAGCAAGTTTTAACAACTTATATTAATCACTCTCGTTGGCGCGGATGAAAACGTAAATGTGGTCATTCGTGTGGGAGGAAACCAGAGTACCCGAAGAAAACCCACTTGTCCGATCTGGCGACCACCTCTCTAAACTCTCCAGGAATCTTCGTTTAAGAGCAGAGGGTGTACATGTAAAATGGTCAATGAAGGAGGCCACGCATCTTGTTGTGACGATATCCTGCGTGGTACTGCCATCACACTGGATATACATTATATACAGATTTTGCATGAGGCCAATTGTCCGGTCATCGGTCATAGGACCCGAAAAGGCCAAAGGCCCGACGTTTGACATGGAAAAGTGCCGTCATGTTTTACCAGACCATTCCATACAAACCTGGCCAGCAATGCTTCTTGCAAAATACCGTCATGTTTTACCAGACCATTCCATACAAACCTGGCCAGCAATGCATCTTCTTGCAAAGTACCGTTATGTTTTACCAAATCATTCCCTACAAACTTGACCAGGAACGCTTCTTGTTGCAAAGTACCGTTATGTTTTACCAAATCATTCCCTACAAACTTGACCAGGAACGCTTCTTGTTGCAAAGTACCGTCATGTTTTACCAAATCATTCCCTACAAACCTGATCAGCAGTGCTTCTTGTTGTAAAGTAACGTCATGTTTTACTATCTAATTCCCTACAAACCTGACCAGGAATGCTTCTTGTTGTAAAAGTGCCATCATTGATCATATATTGCCCTCCAGATTATCCGGTGCTGCTAGTCTACGCACTATACCGGTGCTGCTAGTCTACGCACTATACCGGTGCTGCTAGTCTACGCACTATACCGGTGCTGCTAGTCTACGCACTATACCGGTGCTGCTAGTCTACGCACTATACCGGTGCTGCTAGTCTACGCACTATACCGGTGCTGTCTACGCACTATACCCCCCACAACCCTGTCTACGCACTATACCGGTGCTGCTAGTCTACGCACTATACCGGTGCTGCTAGTCTACGCACTATACCGGTGCTGCTAGTCTACGCACTATACCGGTGCTGCTAGTCTACGCACTATACCGGTGCTGCTAGTCTACGCACTATACCGGTGCTGCTATCTACGCACTATACCGGTGCTGCTAGTCTACGCACTATACCGGTGCTGCTAGTCTACGCACTATACCGGTGCTGCTAGTCTACGCACTATACCGGTGCTGCTAGTCTACGCACTATACCGGTGCTGCTTGTCTACGCACTATACCGGTGCTGCTAGTCTACGCACTATACCGGTGCTGCTAGTCTACGCACTATACCGGTGCTGCTTGTCTACGCACTATACCGGTGCTGCTAGTCTACGCACTATACCGGTGCTGCTAGTCTACGCACTATACCGGTGCTGCTAGTCTACGCACTATACCATTCTTGTGCTGCCATGAAACGTCCGACTCTGACAGATACCGGCAATACTCCACCATACTTTCCCAAATATTCCACTCTCACTATACCATTCTTGTGCTGCCATGAAACGTCCGACTCTGACAGATACCGGCAATACTCACCCCTTCATCATCTTGTGCTGCTAGTCTACGCACTATGCCATTCTTGTGCTGCCATGAAACGTCCGACTCTGACAGATACCGGCAATACTCCACCATACTTTCCCAAATATTCCACTCTCACTATACCATTCTTGTGCTGCCATGAAACGTCCGACTCTGACAGATACCGGCAATACTCACCCCTTCATCATCTTGTGCTGCTAGTCTACGCACTATGCCATTCTTGTGCTGCCATGAAACGTCCGACTCTGACAGATACCGGCAATACTCCGCCATACTTTCCCAAATATTCCACTCTCACTTCATCATCTTGTGCTGCCATGAAACGCCCGACTCTTGACAGATACCGGCAATACCCCCCCCCCCCCCTACTTTCCCAAATATTCTACTCTCACTTCATCATCTTCAACTTCAAGTACTTTTGCAAAGAAAGACAATTTTGAATTTTTTATCTCAAATGTAACATCGCCAGTGGTACTTTCAACCGGCCAATGTCTCCATCATCTTCTGTGTTTCTCTCATTACCTTATACAGTCTCCAAACCTATGACGCCCTTTGTATTGGGAGTCACAGCCGCCATTCCACTCATGTACATAATTGACATTTACATCTTTATTTCGGACATGCTCTATAGCTTCCGACTCGAATCGAGACACTGCATAATATAGCATCTTAGGATAGTGTTTATGGTTCCAATGATAAGACTGAATTTCCCATCCATACCGACTTGTATAGTTTCAGAAAATCCATTGCCAATTTACCTTTACGTCCCTTCAAGATGTTTGACATTAATGGAACATACATATACCTTCTTCGATATTGTTGACATTTTCACTGAATTGTGTAGCTTGTCAATTAGAACAAAATGATTGTTCAGGGTTTTAGTACAATTGCAGGCCATAACGCATTATGGAAGAAATTCTTAAGCATGGTTTCTCTGTCAACACAAAGTACATGCGACACTTGTCTCTTATCATCCAGCGGTACTGTACAATTATCCCACTCCTTCCACCTGATCCAGTATCGCCACGTTCGCTGAACTCCGCACTCTAATGTATGGAGATCAGTTCCGCAGTTTCTACAAAAGTCTCTTTAAACATTTGTTGTCTTGGAAGGACTTCTTTTTCTGGCACAATGTAGGGTCCACTATTTCCGAGCTGGATCTAAATGATTTACCAGTAAACCAGTTTAGTGCTTGCACGTTAATACGGTCGTTCTCACAATAACTGCAACAGCACACAACTCTATTGGAACATGTACTATGTCGTACTTGTGTGGGCTTTTGTCTGCTTTACGTTTATTTATCGTCGCTACCGTTTACCCATATGAGCGACGCCTCCTAAAGAGATTAGTCATTATAGATTGTGTAGGATAGTGCAATGAGACCCGTTCCAGAATCTCCTCTGGTTCTTTTTCGTGCACGATGTAAAGCACTGATACGAGAGATGTGTAGTCCCATTTGATAGACTGTTAATATTATCAGGGTCAAACGGAGGATAAGGGATTGTGTTTCCATGTCCTATAATATGAACTATTTGAATTTCAAATAAACAGCATGAATATATAGTGTCTCTAGTTTTGAATATACATGCACAGTGATTTTGAATTGCCACGTGCATGTACATGTATTTACTACTACACCTTTCAGTGTTATGTGCAGTAACACAATTTAACCAATGTATAGTTTTAAACCATCCAAACTATATTCTGCACAAATGGCCCGCATCAATATCCCGCACCAATGACCTGTACAAATGACCTGCACCAATGACCCGCACCAATGACCTGCACCAATGACCCGCACCAATGACCTGCACAAATGACCCGCACCAATGACATGCACCAATGACATGCACCAAAGACCCGCACCAATGACCTGCACAAATGACCCACACCAATGACCTGCACAAATGACCCGCACCAATGACATGCACCAAAGACCCGCACCAATGACCTGCACAAATGACCCACACCAATGACCTGTACCAATGACCCGCACCAACAACCTGCACAAATGACCCGCACCAAAGACCTGCACCAATGACCCGCACCAATGATCTGCACAAATGACCCGCACAAATGACCCGCACAAATGACATGCACCAATGAACCGCACCAATGACCCACACCAATGACCTGTACCAATGACCTGCACAAATGACCCGCACCAATGACCTGTACAAATGACCTGTACAAATGACCTGCACAAATGACCTGCACAAATGACCTGCACCAATGACCTGCACCAATGACCTGCAAAAATGACCCGCACAAATGACCCGCACCAATGACCTGTACAAATGACCTGCACAAATGACCCGCACCAATGACCTGCACCAATGACCCACACCAATGACCTGCAAAAATGACCCACACAAATGACCCGCACCAATGACCTGTACAAATGACCTGCACAAATGACCCGCACAAATGACCTGCACAAATGACCCGCACAAATGACTTGCACAAATGACCTGTACAAATGACCTGTACAAATGACCCGCACCAATGGCCTGCACAAATGACCCGCACCAATGACCCGCACCAATGACCTGCACCAATGACCTGCACAAATGACCCGCACCAATGACCTGCACAAATGACCTGCACAAATGACCAGCACCAATGACCCGCACCAATGACCCGCACCAATGACCTGCACAAATGACCCGCACCAATGACCTGCACAAATGACCCGCACCAATGACCTGCACCAATGACCCGCACAAATGACCTGCACAAATGACCCGCACCAATGACCTGCACCAATGATCCGCACCAATGACCCGCACCAAAGACCCACACCAATGACCATGATAATTCATAATATGTCTCCATGGCCTAATGGTTAAGGCGTCTACGTACGGAGCGGGATGTCGAAGGTTCGAACCTCATCAGGGGTTGGTTCTCATATTGCCTGTTTGTGCACCGCCAGCTACTTAAGTAATGGTTACCGATTGCCTACCAGCCTGGCGTCTGACACGCATAGGATTCGGGAAGTACTGATGTTCATAAAACAATTGTCTCATAAGTCAGTAATGGCTAGCCCTTTCAATAGGAGTGACACTATAATAAACATACACTTTACTTTTTACTGGGGTGAGATTCTTAATAACATTCAGCTGCGAGTTACATATCAATGTTCAGGGTGCGCATGCGTGAGATTTGTATGAATGTCCCGGAGGCCCAAGTGTAAAGCACCGACACGAGACCTCGGTTTAAAGTCCCATCTGAAAGACTGTTAATTTTATTAGGGTCAGACGGGGATCGAACCTGCTATCCCTGGATTACCAATCCAGCGTGTTAACCACTGGACTACAAATCCGTCTGTAAGGATCACAGTTTCAGGATCGCAGTCCAATTTATATTTCCGAGTCTTTGAATTTCTTAGCTTGTACTTTCTGGTCAAATTAGATACCGGTAGTTATGTTAGTATAAATCAATAGTGTAGCAAAGACATTGCTTATACCGTGCACTTCGAGTAAAACACGTTGAGACAATTAGTTACACACCACTGAGAAAGGTGGTAAAACATGTTGAAACAACACACCACTGACTGAGAAAGGTGGTAAAACATGTTGAAACAACACACCACTGACTGAGAAAGGTGGTAAAACATGTTGAAACAACACACCACTGACTGAGAAAGGTGGTAAAACATGTTGAAACAACACACCACTGAGAAAGGTGGTAAAACATGTTGAAACAACACACCACTGACTGAGAAAGGTGGTAAAACATGTTGAAACAACACACCACTGAGAAAGGTGGTAAAACATGTTGAAACAACACACCACTGAGAAAGTTGGTAAAACATGTTGAAACAACACACCACTGACTGAGAAAGGTGGTAAAACATGTTGAAACAACACACCACTGACTGAGAAAGGTGGTAAAACATGTTGAAACAACACACCACTGACTGAGAAAGGTGGTAAAACATGTTGAAACAACACACCACTGACTGAGAAAACAAACACACACCACACAAAAAAAACAAACACACACCAGAAAGGTTGTAAAACATGTTGAAACAACACACCACTGACTGAGAAAGGTGGTAAAACATGTTGAAACAACACACCACTGACTGAGAAAGGTGGTAAAACATGTTGAAACAACACACCACTGAGAAAGGTGGTAAAACATGTTGAAACAACACACCACTGAGAAAGGTGGTAAAACATGTTGAAACAACACACCACTGAGAAAGGTGGTAAAACATGTTGAAACAACACACCACTGACTGAGAAAGGTGGTAAAACATGTTGAAACAACACACCACTGACTGAGAAAGGTGGTAAAACATGTTGAAACAACACACCACTGACTGAGAAAGGTGGTAAAACATGTTGAAACAACACACCACTGAGAAAGGTGGTAAAACATGTTGAAACAACACACCACTGACTGAGAAAGGTGGTAAAACATGTTGAAACAACACACCACTGACTGAGAAAGGTGGTAAAACATGTTGAAACAACACACCACTGAGAAAGTTGGTAAAACATGTTGAAACAACACACCACTGACTGAGAAAGGTGGTAAAACATGTTGAAACAACACACCACTGACTGAGAAAGGTGGTAAAACATGTTGAAACAACACACCACTGAGAAAGGTAACGTACCAAACCGGTTGGGATGTAGCTGTTTATGACATACATGTGATCGTGTATTCCATCGACGGTCAGGTCGGATATGTACACTATGGATCTACTTCTGAATGGATTACTGTGAGTGTGTGTGTGTGTTTTATGTGTATTTATCGTTGCTACCGGTTACCCATATGAGCGACGCCTCCTGAAGATATTAGTCAGTTTAGATTTTGGAGGATAGTGCAATGATACAGACAGAGACCCATTCCAGAGTACCCTCTGGTTCTTTTACGTGCACGATGTAATACACAGACACGAGACCTCGGTTTAACGTCCCATCTGAAACCTGCAATCCCTGGATTACCAGTTCAGCGTGTTACCACTGGACTACAGATCCGTCTGTTGATGCATTTTGCCTGGTACAGCAAGAGTGAATAATATAAACATTGACATACATTGGGAAAATTAAGCGCTTTAGCACTTCACTATTACAACACTATTTAATTGCCACGTGGCGATTCTTATACTTTGAACCAGTACTCTGATATAACCGGAAGCGGATTTCTGTGAATATCATAATGTGTTGTTATATCAGAGTGTAGCTACACAATAGTGTGTGAACACACAGCCAAACACTGACTTCATGTGCTTTTACGTTTATTTATCGTCGCTACCGGTTGCCCATATGAGCGACGCCTCCTGAAGAGATTAGTCATTTTAGATGTGTGGAGGATAGTGCAATGATACAGAGAGAGACCCATTCCTGAGTATCCTCTGGTTCTTTTACGTGCACGGTGTAAAGCACCGACACGAGACCTCGGTTTAACGTCCCATCTGAAAGACTGTTAATTTTATTAGGGTCAGATGGGGGATCGAACCTGCGATCCCTGGATTACCAGTCCAGCGTGTTACCACTGGACTACAGATCCGTCTGTTCACACTGACTTCCGACTGCACATGCAACTATATGAAGGTAATTTATGTTGGTACACACACCGTCGCCGTGGCCTAGTGGCTAAGGCATCCGTCTACGGAGCGGGAGGTCGAAGGTTCGTAGCTCATCAGGGGTCCGTTCTGATATGGCCGGTTGGTGAGCCGCCAGCTAGTTAAATAATGGTTACCGATTGCCTACCAGCCTGGCATACAAGCAAATGATTCGGGAGGTACTTATGTTCATAAAAAGACGCGTCTCATAAGTCAGAAATGGCTGGCTCTTTAAATAGGGGTGATACTATAATAAACAAACACTTTAATTTACTAAGATGAGCAGGCCTTATATTTTTACTTTTTAGGCGTCCAATGGTTTCGTGAGTTATATATACATAAGTCGTAAACAAAAATTAATAAATATTTGTTTTATATGAATTTGTAGGTGGGGAATTAGTGTTTTTTTATGTTTATTTCTGGGTTTTACGCCTGCATCAGCACCATTTTGGGCTATATCGCCGGCAGGCAGTTTACCTAACAACACCTTTCCTGGGCAGACTCCAGCGGTTAACCAGTACTTGAGTACACCAACCTCCGTAAGAAACTGCCAACTTTTTCATATAAATGAGACACGACCGGGGAATTAGTACATCGTATAATGGTTGTGAGTTATGATGTTAAGAACTTATAAACAGAATAGTTACTAACTGACAAGCATATATACATGCAAGATAAACTAACTGACAAGCAAAGATACATGCACCGTAAACTGACAAGCATAGATGCATGCACGGTAAACTGACAAGCATATAGATATGCACGGTAAACTGACGAGCATATATATATATGCACGATAAACTGACAAGCATACAATATTGTATACATGTACGATAAACTGACAAGCATAGATACATGCATGATAAACTGACAAGCATAGATACATGCACGATAAACTGACAAGCATATATACACGCACGATAAACTGACAAGCATATATACACGCACGATAAACTGACAAGCATAGATACATGCGCGATAAACTGACAGGCATAGATACATGCATATTCATGAGAGAAACTAACTGACAAGCATATATACATGCAAGATGAACTATCTGACAAGCATATATACATGCACGGTAAACTGACAAGCATATATACATGCACGATAAACTAACTGACAAGCATATATACAAGCACGATAAACTGACAAGTATATATACAAGCACGATAAACTGACAAGCATATATACATGCACGATAAACTGACAAGCATATATACATGCACGATAAACTAACTGACAAGCATATATACAAGCACGATAAACTGACAAGCATATATACAAGCATGATAAACTGACAAGCATATATACAAGCACGATAAACTGACAAGCATATATACAAGCACGATAAACTGACAAGCATATATACAAGCACGATAAACTAACTGACAAGCATATATACATGCAAGATAAACTAACTGACAAGCATATATACATGCGCGATAAACTGACAAGCATATATACATGCAAGATAAACTAACTGACAAGCATATATACATGCACTATAAACTAACTGACAAGCATATATACAAGCACGGTAAACTGACAAGTACATATACATGCACGATAAACTAACTGACAAGCATATATACATGCGCGATAAACTGACAAGCATATATATATGCACGATAAACTGACAAGCATATATACATGCGCGATAAACTGACAAGCATATATATATGCACGATAAACTGACAAGCATATATACATGCACGATAAACTGACAAGCATATATATATGCACGATAAACTGACAAGCATATATACATGCACGATAAACTGACAAGCATATATATATGCACGATAAACTGACAAGTATATATACAAGCACGATAAACTGACAAGTATATATACAAGCACGATAAACTGACAAGTATATATACAAGCACGGTAAACTGACAAGTATATATACAAGCACGATAAACTGACAAGTATATATACAAGCACGATAAACTGACCAGCATATATACATGCACGATGAACATATCACTCTGTTGGGGCATATTGACTGACAAGCATATATATATATATACAATGTACATAGATAAAACATTCTTCTAGTATATAATGTTGGCCACATTGATGTATTCAATGTAGCGGAACAGTTAGCAACACATATCAATTGTAGACAAGGGCATGTATTACTACGCTTAATAAACGACTACGCTTAATAATAATATGGAATGGAATACAGTGGCGTGTACCGGAAGTAGCCATCATAATTACGAGTTTCGGTAACTTGTGATTATTTGCAGATCATGGTATTCTAGGACGAGATTTCGTAACTAGGGGCGATTATTTGCAGATCATGGTATTCTAGGACGAGTTTCCGTAACTAGGGGCGATTATTTGCAGATCATGGTATTCTAGGACGAGTTTCTGTAACGTTGGGTGATTATTTGCAGATCATGGTATTCTAGGATGGGTTTCCGTAACTAGGGGCGATTATTTGCAGATCATGGTATTCTAGGACGAGTTTCCGTAACTAGGGGCGATTATTTGCAGATCATGGTATTCTACGAGTTTCATTAATTTGGTGGGAATATTTGCAGATCAAGGTATTCTAGGACGAGTATCATTAACTTTTTAACAGTGCACAAACATTAGTATAGTTGATGCTGTAGTGGCCTGTCGCATTGAGAGTTATATATATATTGAATCGGATTCTTGATGCAGATTGGCAAATCCATCGTGGGGGGGGCTCTTTTTAAGGAATGATACTGTGCATATACGGTCTGCTACACACAAGTACAGTAGATATACTTCTTGGGTTGGGTCGAGAGGACTAGTCGAGCGGTCTATAATAGAGGACTAGTCGAGCGGTCTATAATAGAGGACTAGTCGAGCGGTCTATAATAGAGGACTAGTCGAGCGGTCTATAATAGAGTAGAGGAGGACTAGTCGAGCGGTCTATTATAGAGGAGGACTAGTCGAGCGGTCTATAATAGAGGAGGACTAGTCGAGCGGTCCATAATAGAGGACTAGTCGAGCGGTCTATAGTAGTGGAGGACTAGTCGAGTGGTCTATAATAGAGGACTAGTCGAGTGGTCTATAATAGAGGACTAGTCGAGCAGTCTATAATAGAGGTCTAGTCGAGTGGTCTATAGTAGAGGACTAGTCGAGCAGTCTATAATAGAGGACTAGTCGAGCGGTCTATAATAGAGGAGGACTAGTTGAGCGGTCTATAATAGAGGACTAGTCGAGCAGTCTATAATAGAGGACTAGTCGAGCGGTCTATAATAGAGGAGGACTAGTCGAGCGGTCTATAATAGAGGACTAGTCGAGCGGTCTATAATAGAGGAGGACTAGTCGAGCGGTCTATAATAGAGTAGAGGAGGACTAGTTGAGCGGTCTATTATAGAGGACTAGTCGAGCGGTCTATAATAGAGGACTAGTCGAGCGGTCTATAATAGAGGAGGACTAGTCGAGCGGTCTATAATAGAGGAGGACTAGTCGAGCGGTCTATAATAGAGGACTAGTCGAGCGGTCTATAATAGAGGAGGACTAGTCGAGCGGTCTATAATAGAGGAGGACTAGTCGAGCGGTCTATAATAGAGGAGGACTAGTCGAGCGGTCTATAATAGAGTAGAGGAGGACTAGTTGAGCGGTCTATTATAGAGGACTAGTCGAGCGGTCTATAATAGAGGACTAGTCGAGCAGTCTATAATAGAGGACTAGTCGAGCGGTCTATAATAGAGGACTAGTCGAGCGGTCTATAATAGAGGGCTAGTCGAGCGGTCTATAATAGAGGGCTAGTCAAGCGGTCTATAATAGAGGAGGACTAGTCGAGCGGTCTATAATAGAGAGGACTAGTCGAGCGGTCTATAATAGAGGACTAGTCGAGCGGTCTATAATAGAGGAGGACTAGTCGAGCGGTCTATAATAGAGGAGGACTAGTCGAGCGGTCTATAATAGAGGAGGACTAGTCGAGCGGTCTATAATAGAGGACTAGTCGAGCGGTCTATAATAGAGTAGAGGAGGACTAGTTGAGCGGTCTATTATAGAGGACTAGTCGAGCGGTCTATAATAGAGGAGGACTAGTCGAGCGGTCTATAATAGAGAAGGACTAGTCGAGCGGTCTATAATAGAGGAGGACTAGTCGAGCGGTCTATAATAGAGTAGAGGAGGACTAGTCGAGCGGTCTATTATAGAGGAGGACTAGTCGAGCGGTCTATAATTGAGTAGGACTAGTCGAGCAGTCTATAATAGAGGAGGACTAGTCGAGCGGTCTATAATTGAGTAGGACTAGTCGAGCGGTCTATAATAGAGGAGGACTAGTCGAGCGGTCTATAATAGAGGAAGACTAGTCGAGCGGTCTATAATTGAGTAGGACTAGTCAAGCGGTCTATAATAGAGGACTAGTCCAGCGGTCTATAATAGAGGACTAGTCGAGCGGTCTATAATAGAGGACTAGTCGAGCAGTCTATAATAGAGGACTAGTCGAGCGGTCTATAATAGAGGACTAGTCGAGCGGTCTATAATAGAGGACTAGTCGAGCGGTCTATAATAGAGGAGGACTAGTCGAGCGGTCTATAATAGAGTAGAGGAGGACTAGTTGAGCGGTCTATTATAGAGGACTAGTCGAGCGGTCTATAATAGAGGACTAGTCGAGCAGTCTATAATAGAGGACTAGTCGAGCGGTCTATAATAGAGGAGGACTAGTCGAGCGGTCTATAATAGAGGACTAGTCGAGCGGTCTATAATAGAGGAGGACTAGTCGAGCGGTCTATAATAGAGTAGAGGAGGACTAGTTGAGCGGTCTATTATAGAGGACTAGTCGAGCGGTCTATAATAGAGGACTAGTCGAGCGGTCTATAATAGAGGAGGACTAGTCGAGCGGTCTATAATAGAGGAGGACTAGTCGAGCGGTCCATAATAGAGGACTAGTCAAGCGGTCTATAGTAGTGGAGGACTAGTCGAGTGGTCTATAATAGAGGACTAGTCGAGTGGTCTATAATAGAGGACTAGTCGAGCAGTCTATAATAGAGGACTAGTCGAGCGGTCTATAATAGAGGACTAGTCGAGCGGTCTATAATAGAGGACTAGTCGAGCAGTCTATAATAGAGGACTAGTCGAGCGGTCTATAATAGAGGACTAGTCGAGCGGTCTATAATAGAGGGCTAGTCGAGCGGTCTATAATAGAGGGCTAGTCGAGCGGTCTATAATAGAGGACTAGTCGAGCGGTCTATAATAGAGGACTAGTCGAGCGGTCTATAATAGAGGGCTAGTCGAGCGGTCTATAATAGAGGAGGACTAGTCGAGCGGTCTATAATAGAGGAGGACTAGTCGAGCGGTCTATAATAGAGGAGGACTAGTCGAGCGGTCTATAATAGAGTAGGACTAGTTGAGCGGTCTATTATAGAGGACTAGTCGAGCGGTCTATAATAGAGGAGGACTAGTCGAGCGGTCTATAATAGAGGAGGACTAGTCGAGCGGTCTATAATAGAGGAGGACTAGTCGAGCGGTCTATAATAGAGGACTAGTCGAGCGGTCTATAATAGAGTAGAGGAGGACTAGTTGAGCGGTCTATTATAGAGGACTAGTCGAGCGGTCTATAATAGAGGACTAGTCGAGCGGTCTATAATAGAGAAGGACTAGTCGAGCGGTCTATTATAGAGGAGGACTAGTCGAGCGGTCTATAATTGAGTAGGACTAGTCGAGCAGTCTATAATAGAGGAGGACTAGTCGAGCGGTCTATAATTGAGTAGGACTAGTCGAGCGGTCTATAATAGAGGAGGACTAGTCGAGCGGTCTATAATAGAGGAAGACTAGTCGAGCGGTCTATAATTGAGTAGGACTAGTCAAGCGGTCTATAATAGAGGACTAGTCCAGCGGTCTATAATAGAGGACTAGTCGAGCGGTCTATAATAGAGCTGTTCACTGTAGATTTTGTATGGTGCCCCGCGATGTTGAACCATCTCCAGTTTGTTGATGTAGGGGTCGGGTCCCCCATACTGAACAGTGGGTCTGACAAGTAAGCAAATTATTCAATGTTAAAAGTTCATGCTTCTCTATTTGTGATGTTCCTGCCCCCATCCCAGATGTACGAGTTTATATGTATTTCTGAACATGTCGCCCCCTGTATATGGGGTCAGTCACACAAAGGGCGCCAAAAACGAAATACTGGTACGAAAAATATTTGGCGATAATTCACCAAGACGGACATTCAGGATCTCTCATTATCTATCTATGTATGTTCCGATATCGTATATTTTTATACAACTATATATATGGCTGTTTTAGTTTTTTCAATTGACGACGGACCGATGGCACTGTATGTAGCAAAGTAGGTTTGTGATAGTTGGATAGAGGAAGATCCTATTTTCCCCGTGTCAGTGAGGGTAAATAATTAACAGTAACAACAACAAATCTTTTACAATGCTGTAATAAAACTTTGCGGAATGTTCCTGCCTCACTTTAAACAGCCGGCTGACAATAAATATTTATTAAGACAAGTTAGAAAAATATATATTAAAGGGCCGCACTAGGTCACCAATTGTGATAAAATGCAGGTTCCCCGCAAAAAAACAAAACAATTTGGCGAAACATTTCAATTGGCGGCAGACAAGCGTACCACGATATACTGCAAGTTCTGTGAGGCTTCTGCTTTCCAACATTTCACCTTCCCCCTAGTTCCCCACTCAATGTATCTTCAACTTCCCCACTCAATGTATCTTCAACTTCCCCACTCAATGTATCTTCAACTTCCCCACTCAATGTATCTTCAACTTCCCCACTCAATGTATCTTCAACTTCCCCACTCAATGTATCCAACCCCCACCAAACCAACCCTCTTCAACTTCCCCACTCAATGTAGCTTCAACTTCCCCACTCAATGTATCTTCAACTTCCCCACTCAATGTATCTTCAACTTCCCCACTCAATGTATCTTCAACTTCCCCACTCAATGTATCTTCAACTTCCCCACTCAATGTATCTTCAACTTCCCCACTCAATGTATCTTCAACTTCCCCACTCAATGTATCTTCAACTTCCCCACTCCATGTATCTTCAACTTCCCCACTCAATGTATCTTCAACTTCCCCACTCAATGTTTCTTCAACTTCCCCACTCCATGTATCTTCAACTTCCCCACTCCAAAGCTTTAACAAATTCTTCTTCCGAGAACGCTAACATCTTGGCAGCTTCAACGTGCATCTGTAAAATTAGGAATTTTGTGAGAATTTCAAGAAGCTATCGGAGATTGCTCCCGTCGTCAAGTGTACGTATAGTAAAAGTTTCAAGTCCAAGTTATAACACAAGTATTTATTTATCGTTAAAACAGTTACCATGTGCATAAGCACCATACGGCGCTTTCAATAATCCCAGTTCATCTCCCACTAATCTAAATTTATGAGATCTCATCTTTTATAGAGAAACAAGCTTGGACATGTACAAAATGTATTCCATAAAATGTCAAGCTACAGATGTTCCATTAACTTGTTTGGCTGTCACCTGATATATTGTTTTGGTTCAAACACCCACAAGGAAAAATAACATGTTAATATTTTGGAATTGTACTGTTTAAACTTAAACATAGTACATTTCTGATGTAACAGCACACATATGTGGGATGTATACACCAAGTATACTTGTTTCCCTGATGTAACAGCACACATATGTGGGATGTCCACACCAAGTATACTTGTTTCCCTGATGTAACAGCACACATATGTGGATGTCCACACCAAGTATACTTGTTTCCCTGATGTAACAGCACACATATGTGGATGTCCATGCCAAGTATACTCGTTTCCCTGATGTAACAGCACACATATGTGGATGTCCATGCCAAGTATACTTGTTTCCCTGATGCAACAGCACACATATGTGGGATGTCCACATCAAGTATACTTGTTTCCCTGATGTAACAGCACACATATGTGGGATGTCCACACCAAGTATACTTGTTTCCCTGATGTAACAGCACACATATGTGGGATGTCCACACCAAGTATACTTGTTTCCCTGATGTAACAGCACACATATGTGGGATGTCCACACCAAGTATACTTGTTTCCCTGATGTAACAGCACACATATGTGGATGTCCACACCAAGTATACTTGTTTCCCTGATGTAACAGCACACATATGTGGGATGTCCACACCAAGTATACTTGTTTCCCTGATGTAACAGCACACATATGTGGATGTCCACACCAAGTATACTTGTTTCCCTGATGTAACAGCACACATATGTGGATGTCCACGCCAAGTATACTTGTTTCCCTGATGTAACAGCACACATATGTGGATGTCCACACCAAGTATACTTGTTTCCCTGATGTAACAGCACACATATGTGGGATGTCCACACCAAGTATACTTGTTTCCCTGATGTAACAGCACACATATGTGGATGTCCACGCCAAGTATACTTGTTTCCCTGATGTAACAGCACACATATGTGGGATGTCCACACCAAGTATACTTGTTTCCCTGATGTAACAGCACACATATGTGGGATGTCCACACCAAGTATACTTGTTTCCCTGATGTAACAGCACACATATGTGGGATGTCCACGCCAAGTATACTTGTTTCCCTGATGTAACAGCACACATATGTGGGATGTCCACACCAAGTATACTTGTTTCCCTGATGTAACAGCACACATATGTGGGATGTCCACACCAAGTATACTTGTTTCCCTGATGTAACAGCACACATATGTGGGATGTCCACGCCAAGTATACTTGTTTCCCTGATGTAACAGCACACATATGTGGGATGTCCACGCCAAGTATACTTGTTTCCCTGATGTAACAGCACACATATGTGGGATGTCCACGCCAAGTATACTTGTTTCCCCTGCCAACATAAACAGTTAGTATTGTATAACGATCGTATACAGCATTATTAGAATGGACCAATACTCATGAATATGTATCATGCTATACAACTAATTATGGAGATGTCCGCCTCCGTGGTCGAGTGGTTACGGTCGCTGACTTGTATACCACTATAACCTATCATCACTGATGGTCACGGGTTCGAGCCCCGCTCAGGCCGTGTCTCATTTATATGAAAAAGTTGGCAGTTTCTTACGGAGGTTGGTGCGCCCAAGTACTGGTTAACCGCTGGAGCCTGCCCAGGAAAGGTGTTGTTAGGTAAACTGCCTGCCGGCGATATAGCCCAAAATGGTGCTGATGCAGGCGGAAAACCCGAAATATAAATAAATATTATGGAGATGCTTCAGTTTGTCAGAACAGATTAGACAACAATCGGGAACGTATTGGTTTTATTACCAGCGGCTCGTCGGGAATTTTCAGCTGAAATTGCGGATAAATATAGACTTTTTGGCGAGGAGAATGGGGCTGAATGTCCTAAATAAAAACAAGTCTTCACAAACCTTTCCTAAATAAAAACCAAGTCTTCACAAACCTTTCCTAAATAAAACCAAGTCTTCACAAACCTTTCCTAAATAAAACCAAGTCTTCACAAACCTTTCCTAAATAAAAACCAAGTCTTCACAAACCTTTTGTCGTTTAAGTATATCGATCAATTTTAACTGTTTTTTAAAGCCTGCCATGAGTTCGTTCTTCTGTTTCTCCAGGCGCTTGTTATCTGCAAGCAGCTGATCCACCTTCCGCTTGTCCTGATCCGAAGTCTCCTAAAACAATACAAGCAAATTTAATGAAGTCATATCTTCCCCCAGAATTGATCGACAAATTTGTGGATTATTACTGTACTTACTCACCTATAAAATGGAAGTGGCTTCCGTTTAACTCGCCTATAAGCCGGAAGTGGCTTCCGTTTAACTCGCCTATAAGACGGAAGTGGCTTCCGTTTACCTCGCCTATAAGAGTGAAGTGGCCTCAGTCTTATAAACGAGTGATAAAATTGATTTAGCTGATTGTGAACAATTTTATCAAACAAACAGACTTACAGCTCAGATGGGATTACAAACCGATGGGAGTCGCATCTGAGTGAGTCGCATCTGAGGGAGTCGCATCTGAGTGAGTCGCATCTGAGCGAGTCCCATCTGAGGGAGTCGCATCTGAGTGAGTCGCATCTGAGGGAGTCCCATCTGAGTGAGTCCCAACTGAGGGAGTCGCATCTGAAGGAGTCCCATCTGAGTGAGTCCCATCTGAGTGAGTCCCATCTGAGTGAGTCGCATCTGAGGGAGTCCCATCTGAGTGAGTCCCATCTGAGTGAGTCCCATCTGAGGGAGTCCCATCTGAGTGAGTCCCATCTGAGGGAGTCCCATCTGAGCTGTAAGTCGTGGTAGCGAGTTAGTTTCAGGTGCGAAACACCCTAGCTGTGCCCTTAGGCAAGGTATTCCCTCGTGGCGATGCATTCCATCAGAAATGAGTTCTCGAGAGTGATTAATGAGAGTGATTAATCAGTTTTAAGAACTTGTTTCGCAATAAGCTAAAAATAAATTTGTCCATCCAGAGAGTGCGATTAGTTTATACAAATTTGGCGATTATTAGTCAGTTAAAATGCAATAACTGTAACCTATCATCACTGATGGTCACGGGTTCGAGCCCAGCTCAGGCCGTGTCTCATTTATATGAAAAAGTTGGCAGTTTCTTACGGAGGTTGGTGCACCAAAGTACTGGTTAACCGCTGGAGCCTGCCCAGGAAAGGTGTTGTTAGGTAAACTGCCGCTGAATCTGGCTGCTTAGAGGTGACCACTGAATCTGGCTGCTTAGAGGTGACCACTGAATCTGGCTGCTTAATAGAGGTGACCACTGAATCTGGCTGCTTAATAGAGGTTCTGGCTGCTTAGAGGTGACCACTGAATCTGGCTGCTTAATAGAGGTGACCACTGAATCTGGCTGCTTAATAGAGGTGACCACTGACTCTGGCTGCTTAATAGAGGTGACCACTGAATCTGGCTGCTTAGAGGTGACCGCTTAATCTGGCTGCTTAATAGAGGTGACCGCTGAATCTGGCTGCTTAATAGAGGTGACTGCTGAATCTGGCTGCTTAGAGGTGACCGCTTAATCTGGCTACTTAATAGAGGTGACCGCTGAATCTGGCTGCTTAGAGGTGACCACTGAATCTGGCTGCTTAGAGGTGACCACTGAATCTGGCTGCTTAGAGGTGACCACTGAATTTGGCTGCTTAATAGAGGTGACCACTGAATCTGGCTGCTTAATAGAGGTGACCACTGAATCTGGCTGCTTAATAGAGGTGACCACTGAATCTGGCTGCTTAATAGAGGTGACCGCTGAATCTGGCTGCTTAGGTGACTGCTGAATCTGGCTGCTTAATAGAGGTGACCACTGAATCTGGCTGCTTAATAGAGGTGACCACTGAATCTGGCTGCTTAATAGAGGTGACCGCTGAATCTGGCTGCTTAGGTGACCGCTGAATCTGGCTGCTTAGAGGTGACCACTGAATCTGGCTGCTTAGAGGTGACCGCTGAATCTGGCTGCTTAATAGAGGTGACCACGGACTCTGGCTGCTTAGGTGACCACTGAATCTGGCTGCTTAATAGAGGTGACCACTGAATCTGGCTGCTTAATAGAGGTGACCACTGAATCTGGCTGCTTAATAGAGGTGACCACTGAATCTGGCTGCTTAATAGAGGTGACCACTGAATCTGGCTGCTTAATAGAGGTGACCACTGAATCTGGCTGCTTAATAGAGGTGACCACTGAATCTGGCTGCTTAATAGAGGTGACCACTGAATCTGGCTGCTTAATAGGTGACCACTGAATCTGGCTGCTTAATAGAGGTGACCACTGAATCTGGCTGCTTAATAGAGTGACTGCTGAATCTGGCTGCTTAGAGGTGACCACTGAATCTGGCTGCTTAATAGAGGTGACCACTGAATCTGGCTGCTTAATAGAGGTGACCACTGAATCTGGCTGCTTAATATAGGTGACCACTGAATATGGCTGCTTAGAGGTGACCACTGAATCTGGCTGCTTAATAGAGGTGACCACTGAATATGGCTGCTTAATAGAGGTGACCACTGAATCTGGCTGCTTAATAGAGGTGACCACTGAATATGGCTGCTTAGAGGTGACCACTGAATCTGGCTGCTTAATAGAGGTGACCACTGAATCTGGCTGCTTAATAGAGGTGACCACTGAATATGGCTGCTTAATAGAGGTGACCACTGAATATGGCTGCTTATTAGAGGTGACCACTGAATCTGGCTGCTTAATAGAGGTGACCACTGAATATGGCTGCTTAATAGGTGACCACTGAATATGGCTGCTTAATAGGTGACCACTGAATCTGGCTGCTTAATAGAGGTGACCACTGAATCTGGCTGCTTAATATAGGTGACCACTGAATATGGCTGCTTAGAGGTGACCACTGAATCTGGCTGCTTAATAGAGGTGACCACTGAATCTGGCTGCTTAATAGAGGTGGTATCCCGAATCCTATACAACAATGTGATGTCCCAAATCCTATACAACAATGTGATATCCCGAATCCTATACAACAATGTGGTATCCCGAATCCTATAAAACAATGGTATGTGATGTCCCGAATCCTATACAACAATGTGATGTCCCGAATCCTATACAACAATGGTAGGTGATATCCCGAATCCTATACAACAATGGTATGTGATATCCCGAATCCTATACAACAATGGTATGTGATATCCCGAATCCTATACAACAATGGTATGTGATATCCCGAATCCTATACAACAATGGTATGTGATATCCCGAATCCTATACAACAATGGTAGGTGATATCCCGAATCCTATACAACAATGGTATGTGATATCCCGAATCCTATACAACAATGGTATGTGATATTGTGTCGGGGTGATGTGGGCGAAATAGTCGCCTCTGGGGCCCCACATTTTAGTCGCCTCTGGGGCCCCACATTTTACCAAACATCATTTATTCCGAAATGATTAAACCAGTAACTGTGACCTACCCGTGATTAAACCAGTAACTGTGACCTACCCATGATTAAACCAGTAACTGTGACCTACCCGTGATTAAACCAGTAACTGTGACCTACCCATGATTAAACTAGTAACTGTGACCTACCCATGATTAAACCAGTAACTGTGACCTACCCGTGATTAACAGTAACTGTGACCTACCCGTGATTAAACCAGTAACTGTGACCTACCCGTGATTAAACCAGTAACTGTGACCTACCCGTGATTAAACCAGTAACTGTGTGACCTACCCATGATTAAACCAGTAACTGTGACCTACCCGTGATTAAACCAGTAACTTTGTGACCTACCCGTGATTAAACCAGTAACTGTGTGACCTACCCGTGATTAAACCAGTAACTGTGACCTACCCGTGATTAAACCAGTAACTGTGACCTACCCGTGATGATGTTTTGGACCGAGACATTTGTTCCTTATATTTTTCTATGTCTTCCAAAGCGCGGTTGAGTCTCACGTCCGTGGCACTTTGTGTCGTCGTCTGCTGTTTCTCATTCCTCTTTAATTATCTACTTCCTGTAATACAACAACAATAACGATCTACTTCTGTAATACAACAACAACCGATCTACTTCCTGTAATACAACAACAACCATCTACTTCCTGTAATACAACAATAACCGATCTACTCCTGAATACAACAAACCGATCTACTTCCTGTAATACAACAATAACCATCTACTTCCTGTAATACAACAACAATAACCGATCTACTTCTGTAATACACAACAACACACCCAAACAACAAAACCGATCTACTTCTGTAATACAACAACAACAAATCTACTTCCTGTAATACAACAACAATAACCGATCTACTTCCTGTAATACAACAATAACCATCTACTTCTGTAATACAACAATAACCGATCTACTTCCTGTAATACAACAATAACCAATCTACTTCCTGTAATACAACAACAACCGATCTACTTCCTGTAATACAAAAAACCACACCTGTAATACAACAACAATAACCGATCTACTTCCTGTAATACAACAATAACCGATCTACTTCTGTAATACAACAATAACCATCTACTTCCTGTAATACACAACAATAACCATCTACTTCCTGTAATACAACAACAACCGATCTACTTCCTGTAATACAACAATAACCAATCTACTTCCTGTAATACAACAATAACCGATCTACTTCTGTAATACAACAACAAAAATCTACTCCTGTAATACAACAATAACCAATCTACTTCCTGTAATACAACAACAATAACCGATCTACTTCCTGTAATACAACAACAACCGATCTACTTCATGTAATACAACAACAACCGATCTACTTCCTGTAATACAACAAAACCGATCTACTTCTGTAATACAACAATAACCGATCTACTTCTGTAATACAACAACCATCTACTTCCTGTAATACAACAATAACCGATCTACTTCCTGTAATACAACAACAATAAACGATCTACTTCCTGTAATACAACAACAACAAATCTACTTCCTGTAATACAACAACAATAAACGATCTACTTCCTGTAATACAACAACAATAACCGATCTACTTCCTGTAATACAACAACAATAACCGATCTACTTCCTGTAATACAACAATAACCGATCTACTTCCTGTAATACAACAACAATAAACGATCTACTTCCTGTAATACAACAACAACAAACGATCTACTTCCTGTAATACAACAATAACCGATCTACTTCCTGTAATACAACAATAACCGATCTACTTCATGTAATACAACAACAACAAATCTACTTCCTGTAATACAACAATAACCGATCTACTTCCTGTAATACAACAATAACCAATCTACTTCCTGTAATACAACAATAACCAATCTACTTCCTGTAATACAACAACAATAACCGATCTACTTCCTGTAATACAACAACAATAACCGATCTACTTCATGTAATACAACAACAACCGATCTACTTCCTGTAATACAACAATAACCAATCTACTTCCTGTAATACAACAACAATAACCTATCTACTTCCTGTAATACAACAACAATAACCGATCTACTTCCTGTAATACAACAATAACCAATCTACTTCCTGTAATACAACAACAATAACCGATCTACTTCCTGTAATACAACAATAACCGATCTACTTCCAGTAATACAACAATAACCGATCTACTTCATGTAATACAACAACAATAACCTATCTACTTCCTGTAATACAACAACAACAAATCTACTTCCTGTAATACAACAATAACCAATCTACTTCCTGTAATACAACAACAATAACCGATCTACTTCATGTAATACAACAACAACCGATCTACTTCCTGTAATACAACAATAACCGATCTACTTCCTGTAATACAACAATAACCGATCTACTTCCTGTAATACAACAATAACCAATCTACTTCCTGTAATACAACAACAATAACCGATCTACTTCATGTAATACAACAACAACCGATCTACTTCCTGTAATACAACAACAACCGATCTACTTCCTGTAATACAACAATAACCGATCTACTTCATGTAATACAACAATAACCGATCTACTTCCTGTAATACAACAATAACCAATCTACTTCCTGTAATACAACAACAATAACCGATCTACTTCATGTAATACAACAACAACCGATCTACTTCCTGTAATACAACAACAACCGATCTACTTCATGTAATACAACAATAACCGATCTACTTCATGTAATACAACAACAACCGATCTACTTCCTGTAATACAACAACAACCGAACTACTTCATGTAATACAACAATAACCGATCTACTTCCTGTAATACAACAATAACCGATCTACTTCATGTAATACAACAATAACCGATCTACTTCCTGTAATACAACAATAACCAATCTACTTCCTGTAATACAACAACAATAACCGATCTACTTCCTGTAATACAACAACAATAACCGATCTACTTCATGTAATACAACAACAATAACCGATCTACTTCCTGTAATACAACAACAATAACCGATCTACTTCATGTAATACAACAACAATAACCGATCTACTTCCTGTAATACAACAACAATAACCTATCTACTTCATGTAATACAACAACAACCGATCTACTTCCTGTAATACAACAATAACCAATCTACTTCCTGTAATACAACAATAACCGATCTACTTCATGTAATACAACAACAATAACCGATCTACTTCCTGTAATACAACAATAACCAATCTACTTCCTGTAATACAACAACAATAACCGATCTACTTCCTGTAATACAACAACAATAACCGATCTACTTCATGTAATACAACAACAACCGATCTACTTCCTGTAATACAACAACAACCGATCTACTTCATGTAATACAACAATAACCGATCTACTTCATGTAATACAACAACAACCGATCTACTTCCTGTAATACAACAATAACCGATCTACTTCCTGTAATACAACAATAACCGATCTACTTCCTGTAATACAACAACAACCGATCTACTTCCTGTAATACAACAATAACCGATCTACTTCCTGTAATACAACAACAATAACCGATCTACTTCCTGTAATACAACAATAACCGATCTACTTCCTGTAATACAACAACAATAACCGATCTACTTCATGTAATACAACAACAATAACCGATCTACTTCCTGTAATACAACAATAACCGATCTACTTCCTGTAATACAACAACAATAACCTATCTACTTCATGTAATACAACAACAATAACCTATCTACTTCCTGTAATACAACAACAATAACCGATCTACTTCCTGTAATACAACAATAACCGATCTACTTCCTGTAATACAACAATAACCAATCTACTTCCTGTAATACAACAATAACCGATCTACTTCCTGTAATACAACAACAATAACCGATCTACTTCCTGTAATACAACAATAACCGATCTACTTCCTGTAATACAACAATAACCGATCTACTTCATGTAATACAACAATAACCGATCTACTTCCTGTAATACAACAATAACCAATCTACTTCCTGTAATACAACAACAATAACCGATCTACTTCCTGTAATACAACAATAACCAATCTACTTCCTGTAATACAACAACAATAACCGATCTACTTCCTGTAATACAACAATAACCGATCTACTTCCTGTAATACAACAATAACCGATCTACTTCCTGTAATACAACAATAACCAATCTACTTCCTGTAATACAACAATAACCGATCTACTTCCTGTAATACAACAACAATAACCGATCTACTTCCTGTAATACAACAATAACCGATCTACTTCCTGTAATACAACAACAAACGGTTTCGTTTAAGACCCAATATTCGAATCCTAAAACTTTTTTAAAAATTATTTTCAGTTTTTGTTTTATAAGTTATTTCAATCCACAGTCGACTGATTTGTTTAAGTCTGAAAACTTGGCAACTGCCAATCTCACATGACACTTTTAGGATAATTGTATTCTAAATATGCATCTTTGGATAATTGTATTCTAAATATGCATCTTAGGATAATTGTATTCTAAATATGCATCTTAGGATAATTGTATTCTAAATATGCATCTTAGGATAATTGTATTCTAAATATGCATCTTAGGATAATTGAATTCTAAATATGCATCTTAGGATAATTGAATTCTAAATATGCATCTTAGGATAATTGAATTCTAAATATGCATCTTAGGATAATTGTATTCTAAATATGCATCTTAGGATAATTGAATTCTAAATATGCATCTTAGGATAATTGAATTCTAAATATGCATCTTAGGATAATTGAATTCTAAATATGCATCTTAGGATAATTGTATTCTAAATATGCATCTTAGGATAATTGTATTCTAAATATGCATCTTAGGATAATTGTATTCTAAATATGCATCTTAGGATAATTGTATTCTAAATATGCATCTTAGGATAATTGAATTCTAAATATGCATCTTAGGATAATTGAATTCTAAATATGCATCTTAGGATAATTGAATTCTAAATATGCATCTTAGGATAATTGTATTCTAAATATGCATCTTAGGATAATTGAATTCTAAATATGCATCTTAGGATAATTGAATTCTAAATATGCATCTTAGGATAATTGTATTCTAAATATGCATCTTAGGATAATTGTATTCTAAATATGCATCTTAGGATAATTGTATTCTAAATATGCATCTTAGGATAATTGATTCTAAATATGCATCTTAGGATAATTGTATTCTAAATATGCATCTTAGGATAATTGAATTCTAAATATGCATCTTAGGATAATTGAATTCTAAATATGCATCTTAGGATAATTGAATTCTAAATATGCATCTTAGGATAATTGTATTCTAAATATGCATCTTAGGATAATTGTATTCTAAATATGCATCTTAGGATAATTGAATTCTAAATATGCATCTTAGGATAATTGTATTCTAAATATGCATCTTAGGATAATTGAATTCTAAATATGCATAAAGTTACGTAACATATGTATTGATAAACAAAATAATTGCAAACAATATTTTGGTTTGCGCCACATTAGACACAACGGCCCGCTACATTAGACACAACGGCCCGCTACATTAGACACAACGGCCCGCTACATTAGACACAACGGCCCGCCACATTAGACACAACGGCCCGCTACATTAGACACAACGGCCCGCTACATTAGACCAACGGCCCACTACATTAGACAAAACGGCCCGCTACATTAGACACAACGGCCCGCTACATTAGACACAACGGCCCGCTACATTAGACACAACGGCCCGCTACATTAGACACAACGGCCCGCTACATTAGACACAACGGCCCGCTACATTAGACACAACGGCCCGCTACATTAGACACAACGGCCCGCTACATTAGACACAACGGCCCGCTACATTAGACACAACGGCCCGCTACATTAGACACAACGGCCCGCTACATTAGACACAACGGCCCGTACAAGAAAGAACATTTGATTAGTTTTAAACTAACTGACTTTGGTTTCTTTCCTGAAAGATGTACTCAAAGGATTAGAGAGAAAAAAGACAAACCTATTTAAAATAAAATAAGTTGCTTAGATCGATACATATATCTCGCGATACCACCTGTTTCCCCACACCACGACAAGACCCCCGAAGTTGGAAGTCGTGATAGCGCAGTGGATGCGCGTTTGCTTCAGGTGCAAAAGGTCCGGAGTTCGAGCCCCACTGGAGCCGTTACGATTGTGCCCTTAGGAAAGGCATTTAATTTCCTCTTCTCTCTCCCTCGTGGCGATGGATTCCATCAGGAATGAGGTCTCGAGAGTGATTTATATAAGTTGAATAACTTGTTTCGCAATCGAGCTAAAATATATTTGTATAAACTAAGACCCATGATCATGATTGGTGGAAGAAGACGCTCGAGTATTTCAAGCATGTATGAGCACCAGGGTAGAACCACCGTCCTTCCATAAACCAGCAGGATAGCTTCCTCACATGAAAACATTTGACACCCCCAGTAGAATTCAAACCATCAGAGGTGAATTTAAGTCAACGGCCGCTTAAACAGAAAAGAAATGTCAATATGTATCTATGTCCATGCTTACTTTTCTTGTACCAGTTAACTGTGTTTCTAAATTCTCAGTTTTGGTTTTACTGTCGTCTGCTATCTTTTTGAACTTGTCAATCTGTTGGCTTTGTGCTGCGTTTGTTCGGGTAAGACGACCTCTTTCATCTTCCAGTTCCTTCACTCGCACGGAAAACCTACCATTCTCTTCCTCCTGTAGAACACAACTAATTCATATTTATTTATACCGCAAATGTTTGAAGTCTGAACAATCAAATACAATTTCTTTTTAAATTAACGATCTTCAGTTGGACTTTCAATTTCACAAACCTTTACAATACACATCAATATTGGTCGTTGTGGTAGCGAGTTCGCTTCACATCAATATTGGTCGTTGTGGTAGCGAGTTCGCTTCACATCAATCTTGGTCGTTGTGGTAGCGAGTTCGCTTCACATCAATCTTGGTCGTTGTGGTAGCGAGTTCGCTTCAGATGTGAAAGGCCCGGAGTTCAAATGCAGCCGTTACGATTGTACCCTTAGGCAAGGCATTTAAATTCCACATTGCCTCCTCTCTCCCTCATGGCGACGGATTCCATCAGGAATGAGGTCTCGAGAGTGATTAATATAAGTTGAAAGAACTTGTTTTGCAATCAAGCTAAAATGATGATTCCTCCTTACATGCGAAGATGACTGCGTTACGTTACTTGTTACTTAAAATTGGAAACAAATCTAGGAAGTGCTTGAGAATCAGATTATTATTAAAGCAACATTACATTGTAATATAACGCATGTTTTACGTATAAATACTACCAATACTTACAAAGTAATTCAAACACGTAACTTTTAATAAATAAAATGTGTTTTTGCGATCTACAAACTCTCAAAAGTGGGCTGTCCGATTAACGCAGTGGTTAGCGCGCTCGTTTCTCACCAATGCGATGCCAGATGGTCGCCAGATCGGACAGGTGGGTTTTTCTCCGGGTACTCCGGTTTCCTCCCACATGAATGACCACATATACGCTTTCATCTGAGCCAACCAGAGTTATTAATATAAGTTGTTAAAACTTTCTTCGCAATCGTTGTAAACTAAATAAAGTATATAATAAAAAAAAGAAAAAAAAAAAAGTGAAAGTAGGATTTCATATAATGGTCAGCTACACTTCTGAATTGACGTTTGTTTTATTATTGGGGGCAATAGTATGTTTTAGTCTAAAAATAAATATGCACAAAAGGCGAGATATAACGGTAAATCTGTACCATAAATGTTGCTATTCATGATACACATATTGTTCCTATTCACATTATTTTGTTTGTTTATTAGTTAAAATACTCTGATTATGTGGCAAATATTTTGAGGAAATTACATTGTGTAGAAATTTGCTTTTTCACCGATATAGTGTCACTCTAAATGAAAGCACAAGTCAGTACTAATAGTCTTTGTTCTGGTTTTTTGTTTTTGCACTAGATCCTATGGTGACTCTCCAGCTGGTAGAGGAACACGCCGGATATCCCTCCAAGCAGTATTTCAGGAACAGGCAGGCACCCAGGTAGAACCACCAATCCACTGCTGGATAGCTTCATCACTTTAAAGAATTCGACACAACCAATGGGATTTGAACCTACAGAGGTGAAGGGGGCATGTCATTTGAAGCCAACAACCGTAACCACCTGGCCAACAACAGTAACCACCTGGCCAACAACCGTAACCACCTGGCCAACGACCGTAACCACCTGGCCACGGAGGCCATCCAGCAATAATAGACATGTAAATTAAATTAAATTTACCTTTTTATTAATTTCCTGACCCAGTCGGTCTATTTCCTCCTGCATGACTCGAAGTTTGGCCTTCAAGAACCGGATCTGGGCCTCTGTAACATAATACCAGAAATAAATGCTGCCGTTGTCTATGTTGTCCGATTAGCGCAGTGGTTAGCGCGCTCGCTTCTCACCAATACAACCTGGATTCGATTCTTGGACTGGGAAGTATGTGAGATGGTACGGTGGTCGCCAAATCGGACAGGTGGGTTTTCTCCGGGTACTCCGATTTCCTCCCACACGAATGACCACATGTACGCTTTCATCCGCGCCAACGAGAGTGATTAATATAAGTGGGGGGAAACCGGAGTATACGGAGAAACCCACCTGTCCGATCTGGCGACCACAGTACCATCTCACATACTTCCCGGTTCAAGGATCGAACCCGGGTTGCATTGGTGTCTGGGGTAAAACAACGACCCCATATCTTGGCATTACCCGACCCCATATCTTGGCATTACCCGACCCCATATCTTGGAATTACCTGATCCCATATTTTGGCAGTACCCGACCCCATATCTTGGCATTACCCGACCCCATATCTTGGCATTACCTGATCCCATATCTTGGCAGTACCAGACCCCATATCTTGGCAGTACCCGACCCCATATTTTGGCATTACCTGATCCCTTATCTTGGCAGTACCCGATCCCATATCTTGGCATTACCCGACCCCATATCTTGGCATTACCTGATCCCATATCTGGCAGTACCCGACCCCATATCTTGGCATTACCCGACCCCATATCTTGGCAGTACCCGACCCCATATCTGGCAGTACCCGACCCCGTATCTTGGCAGTACCCGACCCCATATCTTGGCATACCCGACCCTATCTTGGCAGTACCTGACCCCATATCTTGGCAGTACCCGACCCATATCTTGGCATTACCCGACCCCATATCTTGGCATTACCTGACCCCATATCTTGGCATTACCTGATCCCATATCCTGGCAGTACCTGACCCCATATCTTGGCATTACCTGATCCCATATTGGCATTACCCGACCCCATATCTTGGCATTAGCTGATCCCATATCTTGGCATTACCTGATCCCATATCTTGGCAGTACCTGACCCCATATCTTGGCATTACCTGATCCCATATCTTGGCATTACCCGATCCCATATCTTGGCAGTACCCGACCCCATAACTTGGCATTACCTGACCCCATATCTTGGCATTACCTGATCCCATATCTTGGCATTACCCAATCCATATCTTGGCAGTACCCGACCCCATATCTTGGAATTACCTGATCCCATATTTTGGCAGTACCCGACCCCATATCTTGGCATTACCCGACCCCATATCTTGGCATTACCTGATCCCATATCTTGGCAGTACCAGACCCCATATCTTGGCAGTACCCGACCCATATTTTGGCATTACCTGATCCATATCTTGGCAGTACCGATCCCATATCTTGGCATTACCCGACCCCATATCTTGGCATTACCTGATCCCATATCTTGGCAGTACCCGACCCCATATCTTGGCATTACCCGACCCCATATCTTGGCAGTACCCGACCCCATATCTTGGCAGTACCCGACCCCGTATCTTGGCAGTACCCGACCCCATATCTTGGCAGTACCCACCTGTATCTTGGCAGTACCTGACCCCATATCTTGGCAGTACCCGACCCCATATCTTGGCATTACCCGACCCCATATCTTGGCATTACCTGACCCCATATCTTGGCATTACCTGATCCCATATCCTGGCAGTACCTGACCCCATATCTTGGCATTACCTGATCCCATATCTTGGCATTACCCGACCCCATATCTTGGCATTAGCTGATCCCATATCTTGGCATTACCTGATCCCATATCTTGGCAGTACCTGACCCCATATCTTGGCATTACCTGATCCCATATCTTGGCATTACCCGATCCCATATCTTGGCAGTACCCGACCCCATAACTTGGCATTACCTGACCCCATATCTTGGCATTACCTGATCCCATATCTTGGCATTACCCAATCCCATATCTTGGCAGTACCCGACCCCATATCTTGGCATTACCTGATCCCATATCTTGGCAGTACCCGATCCCATATCTTGGCAGTACCCGACCCCATATCTTGGCATTACCCGATCCCATATCTTGGCAGTACCTGACCCCATATCTTGGCATTACCCGATCCCATATCTTGGGCGACGGCTGGCAAAATATCGTCTTTCATATCCTCCTCTGACAAATCGAGATCTTCCATGTGATCTACGACATTCTGTAGGGAGAAATCCTTGTACTCTGTGAGAAACGTATCGTCTACTATAGCCACATCTTCCACGTTACTTCTCCCTGACCGTAACCTCGCCCTATAAAACAAAATATTTCGCCATAAATAAGTGTGCTCTGCATTTTATTTATGCTTTCCAATGAATTATTTTAAGTTTATTTAACGTCGCTACCGGTTTCCCATTTGAGCGACGGGCAGTTTACCTAACTTTCCTGGACAGGCTCCAGCGGTTAACCAGTACTTGGTGCATCAACCTCCGTAATTCTCAGAGCGATTCAAGCATTTCCAAATGGGTGGCATTTTTTCCCCGAATATTCGAATACTGGAATAGTATTCGTATATTCGGACGTTCGAGCGAATATTCGAATATTCGTTGCCATCCCTACATTCTATAATTGATTCAAAATATAATGGGGTTTTGTTAGTATAGGCTCCAGGACACTAATGCAAGACATTTTATCATCATCCCACGTGCCCACCGACCCCCCGTTGGTTGCGTTGCTGTTGTCGGATCAATCGTAAAATGAAATTCTACGTGGAAGGCGAGTAAACCCAGTATGTCTACTATCTCACATTATGCCACTATTCCAGGGAAGTTTGTGGAAGTCATGATAGCGCAGTGGTAGCGCGTTCGCTTCAGGTGTGAAATTCCCCCGAGTTCGAGCCCAGCAGCAGTGGAAGTCGTAATAGCGTAGTGGTAGCGCGTTCGCTTCAGGTGTGAAATTCCCCCGAGTTCGAGCCCAGCAGCAGTGGAAGTCGTAATAGTGTAGTGGTAGCGCGTTCGCTTCAGGTGTGAAATTCCCCCGAGTTTGAGCCCAGCAGCAGTGGAAGTCGTGATTGCGCAGTTGTAGCACATTCACTTCAGGTACGAAAGGCCCAGAGTTTGAGCCCAGCTTTAGTGGTTACGATTGTGCCCTTAGGCAAGGTACTTATTCCACAAGGCATCATCTCTCCCTGTGCCGATGGATTCCATCTCGAGACCAATTAATCGAACTTGGTGCACCAACTGCCAACTTTTTCACATAAATGAGACACCGCCTGAGCAGGGCTCGAGCCCGTGACCATCAGTGATGATAGGTTACAGTTGTATACAAGTCGGCGACCTTAACAACTCGACCACGGAGACGGACTTACTGGGCTGGTTTACAGAGGTCATATTCAACATACTTTTAGTAGCAGCTTTTTGTGGTTATTTCATGACTTGATGAACTGGCCTTTATTACGTTACTTACAATCCCGAATCCAGGGGTAGCAATCCCCCATGTAATTATAAACTGAGGTCTCGTGTATCGGTGCTATACACCGGGCAGATGGAACTATAAACTGAGGTCTCGTGTATCGGTGCTATACACCGGGCAGATGGAACTATAAACCGAGGTATCATGTATCGGTGCTATACACCGGGTAGATGGAACTATAAACCGAGGTATCATGTATCGGTGCTATACACCGGGCAGATGGAACTATAAACAGAGGTCTTGTGTATCGGTGCTATACACCGGGCAGATGGAACTATAAAATGAGGTCTCGTGTATCGGTGCTATACACCGGGCAGATGGAACTATAAACCGAGGTCTCATGTATCGGTGCTATACACAGGGCAGATGGAACTATAAACCGAGGTCTCTTGTATCGGTGCATACACCGGCAGATGGACTATAAAGAGGTTCCGGTGCTATACACCGGGCAGATGGAACTATAAACCGAGGTCTCATGTATCAGTGCTATACACCAGGCAGATGACTATAAACCGAGGTCTCATGTATCGTGCTATACACCGGGCAGATGAACTATAAACCGAGGTCTCATGTATCGTGCTATACACCGGGCAGATGGAACTATAAACCGAGGTCTCATGTATCGGTGCTATACACCGGGCAGATGGAACTATAAACCGAGGTCTCGTGTATCGGTGCTATACACCAGGCAGATGGAACTATAAACCGAGGTCTCATGTATCAGTGCTATACACCGGGCAGATGGAACTATAAACCGAGGTCTCGTGTATCGGTGCTATACACAGGGCAGATGGAACTATAAACCGAGGTCTCATGTATCGGTGCTATACACAGGGCAGATGGAACTATAAACCGAGGTCTCGTGTATCGGTGCTATACACCGGGCAGATGGAACTATAAACCGAGATCTCGTGTATCGGTGCTATACACCGGGCAGATGGAACTATAAACCGAGGTCTCGTGTATCGGTGCTATACACAGGGCAGATGGAACTATAAACCGAGATCTCGTGTATCGGTGCTATACACAGGGCAGATGGAACTATAAACCGAGGTCTCGTGTATCGGTGCTATACACAGGGCAGATGGAACTATAAACCGAGATCTCGTGTATCGGTGCTATACACAGGGCAGATGGAACTATAAACCGAGGTCTCGTGTATCAGTGCTATACACAGGGCAGATGGAACTATAAACCGAGGTCTCGTGTATCGGTGCTATACACAGGGCAGATGGAACTATAAACCGAGATCTCGTGTATCGGTGCTATACACAGGGCAGATGGAACTATAAACCGAGGTCTCGTGTATCAGTGCTATACACAGGGCAGATGGAACTATAAACCGAGGTCTCGTGTATCGGTGCTATACACAGGGCAGATGGAACAATAAACCGAGATCTCGTGTATCGGTGCTATACACAGGGCAGATGGAACTATAAACCGAGGTCTCGTGTATCAGTGCTATACACAGGGCAGATGGAACTATAAACCGAGGTCTTGTGTATCGGTGCTATACACAGGGCAGATGGAACTATAAACCGAGGTCTCGTGTATCGGTGTTCTAAATTCAGTCTGGTCATCTTTTGAATGGACTGGTTGTAGATATATTACATCACTTACTTTGCAGACGAAACATTTTTGTTGCCAGACTGTGGTCTAGACTGGTTGTTTCTTGACTGCACCCTGGACTGGTTCGTAGATTTAGCTCCTGAGAGTGGTCTAGCAGAATTTGGCTGAAGGAATAAAAATGTAACGCTATACATTTGGTAAGTCTTGATAGGTCCTCATAAATGGGTTTCCTCTGTTTTTATCGTTGTTTCCTTTGCACAACATGCTATCATATTTCATCCACTTTCTCATCTGATAACTATTAAATTACTACTGTAATCGTTTTGAGTATAAGACGCACTTTTTTCCCTCCAAAATAGTATCCAAAAGTCTGGTGCGTCTTATACTCCAGTTTAGAACTAAATTCCATGTTTCAAAGACTCAAAAACGACAAATGGCATATTACAACAAAGGGAAATAATTAATAAATGTTTCATACTATTTTTCTCTAAGTCCCGTGATGCGCTGTATTTGTTCCCGATTTCGTTCCAGTCTATATATCTATATCGTGTGGGAAATCATTGAAAGTTAAAAATGTTATTTAATTTATGAAAATAGATTATTAAAAAATGATTACAGTATATCTCGACATACAGTATTATACAATGGATTGTTATCATTTAATCCATTAATTAACAGGATTTTGATAAACTGGTCATAGATCAACAGAAACAACGAAGAATTCCAACTAAAAGGACCGAAATTCGAGATAAGCCTACTTTATCTACCAAGGGAGGTAATAGAAAAGCCAGCAAGGTCCGTCAGTGAGGGGGATGATCTTATTGTGTAAACTTCATACAGGCCCGTCGCTAAAATGCAATAAAACCCCAGGGGGGGGTAGTAGGGATACATAGGCGCCGTGATGTGTGGAGTGGTGGAATAATTGAGCCCATTGCAAATATGGTGCATCTCGAAATTTAGTTTGTGCTATTTTACGTGCTTGTTTAATTGATAAGGGCGATAATCCATACTGATGTTAACAGTTAACATCAGCTCTTTGCAACAGTAGTTCCCCTTGAAAATTAATATGTTCCGAGTTATTCGGAAATCACATAGCATAATAGCTCGCTATCGCTCATTCGACGAACAAGCATATTTGACCGTGCGCATCATCAAAATAGCTCCATCGACGGCCCAGTCATACATATATAGGTTCTTACACTATTTCATACCATATTTTATGAAACTAATTTTGGAATTTTCCTATTAGACGAGCCGTTAGACGAGCCTTTAGACGAGACAAGCCTTTAGACAAGCCTTTAGACGAGCCTTTTGACGAGCTTAACAGCAAAAATTAAAAACGAGTTTCATAAAATATGGTACGAAATCATCGTGTAAGATACTTTTATCACATTACCAATACTCGTTTTAATAGATAATGTTGCTACATGTACTGACATTTTTTCAAATTGTCTCGTCACTAAATTTTTAAACGGCGTTATAAAATTGCGTCGAGACTTCTTTTAAGTATTGGCACAAATTGTCATGATGTTCAGGACATCACTATGCAAAACGGCGCTATATTTTTGTTGCAAACAGCATTATAATTGCGTTGAGACTTTTTAACGTTATGCACAAATTCACCTAGAAACATGCATAATTTACAGTTAAATTTACAAATTATAAGGAATATTCTCTCAACCAATCAGAATCCTTCCAGGTGTTATTACACATGTGTACATATAAGAAATTATGAGAAGACTGTATTACACTAAATACAATACGTTATATTATATGTTATATTTCGGGTTTTACGCCTGCATCAACACCATTTTAGGCTATATCGCCGGCGGGCAGTTTACCTAACAACACCTTTCCTGGGCAGGCTCCAGCGGTTAACAAGTACTTGGATGCACAACCTCCGTAAGAAACTGCCAATTTTTCATATAAATGAGACAAGGCCTGAGCAGGGCTCGAACCCATGACAATCAGTGATGATAGGTTACAGTGATGATAGGCTACAGTGGTACAAGTCAGCGACCGTAACCACTCGACGAATGAGGCGGCCAACACACAGAATACAAGCACAGTAACATGATATAGAAATAAGAAAGTACAAGTATTGACGTCCGCACAAGATGTCGACAGTGACTCTGAATCTCATTGAATCTCATATACATTGTAACACTACCTTCGACTGCGAACTGCTTGGTCGGTTTTCATTGGCCAAGACATAGTCATCATCGAATGCCCTGAAATATAAAGCTACACATGTTCTATATGCTCTATACTCCTAGCGGTCCACTGGTCAGCACGCTGGACACCAGGAGTAGCACGCTGGACGCCAGGGGTAGCACTCTGGACTCCAGGAGTAGCAGGCTGGACTCCAGGGGTAGCACGCTGGACTGCAGGGGTAGCACGCTGGATGCCAGGGGTAGCACGCTGGACTCCAGGGGTAGCACGCTGGACTGCAGGGGTAGCACGCTGGACTCCAGGGGTAGCACGCTGGACTGCAGGGGTAGCACGCTGGACTCCAGGGGTAGCACGCTGGACTGCAGGGGTAGCACGCTGGATGCCAGGGGTAGCACGCTGGACTCCAGGGGTAGCAGCACGCTGGACTACACAATATGACTCTTAGACTTAGATACGCATATTGATGTTTTGTAAATGGCACAGAACCAGAGGAGCCGGCACAGAACCAGAGGAGCCGGCACAGAACCAGAGGAGCCGGCACAGAACAAGGAGCCAGCACAGAACCAGATGAGCCGGCACAGAACCAGATGAGCCGCCATAGAACCAGAGGAGCCGGCACAGAACCAGATGAGCCGGCACAGAACCAGAGGAGTCGCCACAGAACCAGAGGAGCCAGCACAGAACCAGAGGAGCCGGTGAGTAACTGGTATCTTCTGTTGTGGAGTACTAGGGTTAGTTTGTACAAATTTATTTTAGCTCGATTGTGAAACAAGTTATAACAACTTATATTAATCACTCTTGAGACCTCATTCCTGATGGAATCCATGGCCACGAGGGAGAGAGAAGAGGCAATGTGGAACTTAAATGCCTTGCCTAACAGCACAGTCTCCAGCTGGGCTCGAACTCCGGGCCTTTCGCACCTGAAGCTATTACGACTATTATACATATATATCCACATGATTGGTGAATAGCGCCATATATTTCAATTTATCTAATGATCAGATCACTTCTGTTCACACTATATAATTATTATTGAATGCATATTATTAGACGACTTATAGGCCCACGGGGCCAGGTGCGTCATCTTGTTGTTTAATATTTGCTATATATATTTGTTGAAATGTGCACATGTCACTTTAATAAAAACTCACTTACTTACTTTACTTACATATATATTTGTTTCTCAGATATCTCTTGGATGTCAACAGTAGCCGATCATTGGTTTATCGTTTATACACCTCCGGCTGGCGGCTTATTGATCATTTGTTTTACCCACACTTTCCTCAAAAGTCAACCATGCATGAAACCCACCGACAGCAGTAGTATTGCCTTATCTATGTAACGATTATTTCATTTCAGGGTTCCCGCTGTCGGTCGCCAATGGCGCCAAAAAACAAATATTGGTGCTAAATTTTGTGAATTGGCCAAAATATTTGCGCAACTTTTTTAATTTTGTTTTTGGCACATACATGGCTTCAAATATTTATTTGTGAACTATATGGCTTTTAGTTGGCTCCAAGTTTTTTTAATTGGCTCCAGTTTTTTTCAATTGGCGACAGAAGTGGCACAGACAAAACATTCAGACAGAGGGAACCCTGCATTTAAGGTTGGTGAAAACTTCGCGAAATTCCGGATTCCACTAGTATGAGCTGTTTCCAAAATGGCGTAAACAACCATGGAGTTAACAATACCTACTTGAGGAACTCGTCTGTGTTGATATTTTCAAGCAGCTTCGGTTCATTTAACGCTGCCTCCTGCCCTTTCTGAAGCAAAATAATGCACATTAATAAACAGGGTTCATCCAGGGTCAGAAATGTTGGGAGACATTGCTATAAATAGCTGTTTACTTGTATGCACATTTATAAATAGATGTTTACTTGTATGCACATTTATAAATAGATGTTTACTTGTATGCACATTTATAAATAGATGTTTACTTTTATGCACATTTATAAATAGATGTTTACTTTTATGCACATTTATAAATAGATGTTTACTTTTATGCACATTTATAAATAGATGTTTACTTTTATGCACATTTATAAATAGATGTTTACTTTTATGCACATTTATAAATAGATGTTTACTCCATCTACCACCATAAGTGAGAAAGTAGAGCTCCAGATTCTACCACCATCAGTGAGAGAGTAGAGCTCTAGAATCTATCATCATAAGTGAGAGACTAGAGCTCTAGAATCTACCACCATAAGTGAGAAAGTAGAGCTCTAGATTCTACCACCATCAGTGAGAGAGTAGAGCTCTAGAATCTATCATCATAAGTGAGAGATTAGAGCTCTAGAATATATCATCATAAGAGAGAGAGTAGAGCTCTAGAATCTATCATCATAAGTGAGAGATTAGTGCTCTAGAATCTGTCATCATAAGTGAGAGATTAGAGCTCTAGAATCTACCACCATAAGTGAGAGAGTAGAGCTCTAGAATCTATCATCAAAAGTGAGAGATTAGATCTCTAGAATCTATCATCATAAGTGAGAGATTAGAGCTCTAGAATATATCACCATAAGTGAGAGAGTAGGGCTCTAGAATCTATCACCATAAGTGAGAGAGTAGAGCTCTAGAATATATCACCAAAAGTGAGAGAGTAGAGCTCTAGAATCTATCACCATAAGTGAGAGAGTAGAGCTCTAGAATCTACCACAATAGTGAGAGAGTAGAGCTCTAGAATATATCATCATAATTGAGAGAGTAGAGCTCTAGAATCTACCACCATAAGTGAGAGAGTAGAGCTCTAGAATCTACCACCATAAGTGAGAAAGTAGAGCTCTAGAATCTACCACCATAAGTGAGAGAGTAGAGCTCTAGAATCTATCATCATAAGTGAGAGATTAGAGCTCTAGAATCTATCATCATAAGAGAGAGAGTAGAGCTCTAGAATCTATCATCATAAGTGAGAGATTAGTGCTCTAGAATATGTCATCATAAGTGAGAGATTAGAGCTCTAGAATCTACCACCATAAGTGAGAGAGTAGAGCTCTAGAATCTATCATCAAAAGTGAGAGATTAGATCTCTAGAATCTATCATCATAAGTGAGAGATTAGAGCTCTAGAATCTATCACCATAAGTGAGAGAGTAGAGCTCTAGAATCTATCACCATAAGTGAGAGAGTAGAGCTCTAGAATATATCACCAAAAGTGAGAGAGTAGAGCTCTAGAATCTATCACCATAAGTGAGAGAGTAGAGCTCTAGAATATACCACAATAGTGAGAGAGTAGGGCTCTAGAATATATCATCATAATTGAGAGAGTAGAGCTCTAGAATCTACCACCATAAGTGAGAGAGTAGAGCTCTAGAATCTACCACCATAAGTGAGAAAGTAGAGCTCTAGATTCTACCACCATCAGTGAGACAGTACAGCTCTAGAATCTATCATCATAAGTGAGAGATTAGAGCTCTAGAATATGTCATCATAAGTGAGAGATTAGAGCTCTAGAATCTACCACCATAAGTGAGAGAGTAGAGCTCTAGAATCTATCATCAAAAGTGAGAGATTAGATCTCTAGAATCTATCATCATAAGTGAGAGAGTAGAGCTCTAGAATATACCACCATACGTGAAGAGAGTAGAGCTCTAGAATCTATCTCATCATAAGTGAGAGAGTAGTGCTCTAGAATATATCACCATAAGAATGTAACCCTCTGTAGGCAGCTAGGAATGTAACCCTCTGTAGGACACTAGAACTGTAACCCTCTGTAGGAAACTAGGAATGTAACCCTCTGTAGGACACTAGGAATGTAACCCTCTGTAGGAAACTAGGAATGTAACCCTCTGTAGGACACAAGGAATGTAACCCTCTGTAGGACACTAGGAATGTAACCCTCTGTAGGAAACTAGGAATGTAACCCTCTGTAGGACACTAGGAATGTAACCCTCTGTAGGACACTAGGAATGTAACCCTCTGTAGGAAACTAGGAATGTAATCCTCTGTAGGACACTAGGAGTGTAACCCTCTGTAGGACACTAGGAATGTAACCCTCTGTAGGACACTAGGAATGTAACCCTCTGTAGTACACTAGGAATGTAACCATCTGTATGACACTAGGAATGTACCCATCTGTAGGACACTAGGAATGTACCCATCTGTAGGACACTAGGAATGTAACCCTCTGTAGTACACTAGGAATGTAACCCTCTGTAGGACACTAGGAATTTAACCCTCTGTAGGACACTAGGAGTGTAACCCTCTGTAGGACACTAGGAGTGTAACCCTCTGTAGGACACTAGGAATGTAACCCTCTGTATGACACTAGGAATGTAACCCTCTGTAGGACACTAGAACTGTAACCCTCTGTAGGACACTAGGAATGTAACCCTCTGTAGGACACTAGGAATGTAACCCTCTGTAGGACACTAGGAATGTAACCCTCTGTAGGACACTAGGAATGTAACCCTCTGTAGGCAGCTAGGAATGTAAGCTATAAATACCAAAACATCGTCGGCCTCTCTGACTAGGTTAGCTGTCTTGGCTTCCAACTCAGCATTCAACTTTCTACAAAACACAACCAGAATAATATGTCCCCAATCGGACTGATCAACTCAGCATTCAACTTTCTACAAAACACAAGCAGAATAATATGTCACCCATCGGGCTAAACACATGTTTTGCCAATTAACAGTTACTGTACAAAATAGTTATAATATCTCCCATATATAGATTTAGGTTAATATACTACTATATCTCCATACATACAACATGCATTTAGGTAACTGTACCCCACCTCCATAGATAGATATAATATATCCCATATATAGATTTAGGTTAATATACTACTATATCTCCATACATACAACATGCATTTAGGTAACTGTACCCCACCTCCATAGATAGATATAATATCTCACATATATAGATTTAGGTTAATATACTACTATATCTCCATACATACGACATGCATTTAGGTAACTGTACCCCACCTCCATAGATAGTATAATATCTCCATATATAGATTAGGTTAAATACTACATATCTCCATACATATGACATGCATTTAGGTAACTGTACCCCACCTCCATAGATAGATATAATATCTCCCATATATAGATTTAGGTTAATATACTACTATATCTCCATACATACAACATGCATTTAGGTAACTGTACCCCACCTCCATAGATAGATATAATATCTCCCATATATAGATTTAGGTTAATATACTACTATATCTCCATACATACAACATGCATTAGGTAACTGTACCCCACCTCCATAGATAGTATAATATCTCCATATATAGATTTAGGTTAATATACTACTATATCTCCATACATAACATGCATTTAGGTAACTGTACCCCACCTCCATAGATAGTTATAATATCTCACATATATAGATTTAGGTTAATATACTACTATATCTCCATACATACAACATGCATTTAGGTAACTGTACCCCACCTCCATAGATAGATATAATATATCCCATATATAGATTTAGGTTAATATACTACTATATCTCTATACATACAACATGCATTTAGCTATCTATCGGTGGATAAGCACTCTCACTGCTTATCTACACCACCTCCATAGATATTAGTTTATACAAATTTATTTTCGAAACAAATTATAACAACTTCTATTAATCACTCTCAATACGTCATTCCTGATGGAATCCAATCAATCATATGAATCACTCAATCAAATGAGTGAATGAATCACTCAATCAATCAAATGAGTGAATCAAATGAATCACTCAATCAATCAAATGAGTGAATCAAATGAATCACTCAATCAATCAAATGAGTGAATCAAATGAATCACTCAATCAATCAAATCACTCAATCAATCAAATGAATCACTCAATCAATCAAATGAATCACTCAATCAATCAAATCACTCAATCAAATGAATCACTCAATCAATCAAATCACTCAATCAATCAAATCACTCAATCAATCGAATCACTCAATCAATCAAATCACTCAATCAATCAAATGAATCACTCAATCAATTAAATCACTCAATCAATCAAATAAATCACTCAATCAATCGAATCACTCAATCAATCAAATCACTCAAATGAATCACTCAATCAATCAATCAATCAATCAAACCAACTCTCCTCATTCTATGCCAGTTAATAGAATAAATAAACGAATGAATAAATGTAATACTAACTTATATTCTTCTTCTCGACTTGCCAGATTGCGCGCTCCCTGTGAACCATGTGTGTCTGTATCATGTCTTGCACTGCCTGTCCCCGATCGTCTACCGGCACCGCTTGCATTGGACCCTGGCCGACCCTATAATCGAAAACAAGGATGCATTAAGATTGAAATTCAATGGAAAATAACAAAATGTAACATACATGTAAAACACACAGCTCTGGCAACGAATTACAGTTAATTAATGTGAAATAAATTCTACATTTCCAGTTGCATCAAGCCAGTCTCCGCAAAATCCAAAATTAAATTATGGCTGGACCCCTAACACTGACACACAACCCTGATTATCTACAAGATTTAATTAATCCATTTATTCAATTATCTACAGCCTCTTCAGTTGTGCCCCCACCTCCACCGATATATATATATCATTTCTTATAACTAAGTCGCAACAATATCTGTAACCTTCAATTAGCGCAGTGGTTAGCAAGCGCCATTCTCACCAATGCAACCCGGATTCGATCCTCAGACTGGGAAGTATGCGAGATGGTACTGTGGTCATCGGATCGGACAGATTGGTGTTCTACGGGTACTCTACGGGTACTCCGACTTCCTCTCACACAAATTACCACATATAGGCTTTCATCGGTGCCAACGAGAGTGATCAATATAAGATGTTGCAGCTTGTTTCGCAATCGTTGTAAAATAAATAAGCAACTTCTACCAGTTAATGGCCAAATTTAACAAATTTTACATTATTGCCAGGTTGGTGTGCATAGAGAAAGAATTGAAAATAAAAGCAGGGATCATTCTAGAGGGCGATGTGGGCGAAATTGTCGCCCTAGGGACCCTGACTTCGCCCTCTGGGGGGCCCGGCCCCACTTCTCCCTAAAAAAAACACAATTTAAGATCACGCGCTTTCTCACTTCTCCTAAAAATTCTGACCTAGAATGAACCCTGATAAAAGTGATAATATGTACAGTGGAGTTAAAAATAAAAGACTGCTAGGAGATTAGATAAAGATGGTGGCTAGTTAAACCTTGAAGGCGTCAACTGTGCCAACTGATACAGTGTCCAGAGGAAGACTGTTCCACTCCTTGATGGTTCTTGGAAAGAATGACTGTTGGCGCTAGCTAGTAGAACAGCGTGGAATTACGAAGGCATGGTCTGATGTGTGACGCGAGCGGTGCAGAGGGGGTAATAGGCGGTCGGTTTTGTTGACTGCGACTTGGTCGTTGACTATTTTGAATAGTAGAACTAGGCGTGCTGTTTTTCTTCTGTCCTGGAGTGATGTCCACTGTGGGTCTTGAGGCATCTCAGTGACACTGGAGGTCTTGGAGGATGTCTATGACACTGGAGGTCTTGGAGGATGTCTATGACACTGGAGGTCTTGGAGGATGTCTATGACACTGGAGGTCTTGGAGGATGTCTATGACACTGGAGGTCTTGGAGGATGTCTGTGACACTGGAGGTCTTGGAGGATGTCTGTGACACTGGAGTTCTTGGAGGATGTCTGTGACACTGGAGGTCTTGGAGGATGTCTATGACACTGGAGGTCTTGGAGGATGTCTATGACACTGGAGGTCTTGGAGGATGTCTATGACACTGGAGGTCTTGGAGGATGTCTATGACACTGGAGGTCTTGGAGGATGTCGGTGACACTGGAGGTCTTGGAGGATGTCTATGACACTGGAGGTCTTGGAGGATGTCGGTGACACTGGAGGTCTTGGAGGATGTCTATGACACTGGAGGTCTTGGAGGATGTCGGTGACACTGGATCTGCTCAGGTAGCAGTGTTTGACGAATCGCAACCTCTGTGGTGATAATTCCGGTTCGGTACGGCTTTTGGCCGGAGAAATATCACTACAGCAAGACAAGACGAGATTGCCGAAGAGTGAAGATCGAAGCTTCCACGCTCAACGTTCTTTCAACAACAGAACTCTAACAAGACAGTGTATATTCGAGACAATCGGTTGTGTAAGCTAGACAGATACAGATAAAGTGTAACTAATAGTTTTACCTAGGTAAATCCTTAGAACCGAAAGCAATGCATCACATACTGAATATATTCAAATTGGATATATACAGAAATAAACAGGTTATGCATTCTGGCCTATTAGTATGCAAAAATTCAATTATGAAAACGTCTGGCCAATCATAGAGAATTTGTTCTAGGTGTCAAATTATGGGTGGGGTATGGTATTTCATGTGATATTTTAGAAATATATCGTATTCTGTTACCAAAAATTCGTCGATATAATCAGGACCTTGAAAATATTACTGCATATACATATATACGTCCGCAATCATTTGTAAATGGAGGCTACTCTACCGAATTTGCTCGTTTTTGTTGTTCATTCATGACACCGTCAACAGAAACTAGCTAAATTCACTTTCGGCTATAAACAGTAATGTCGCAAAACGGATGACGAATAAAAGATATTGATTTTCTTTTCAATATGGAAAGCTTCGAACTACAAATCGAACAGTAAACTCGTAGTTCTAGCTACGAAAGTAATTCAGCAATTTGAAGTGTTTTTGCAATTTTAGTTAAATATTTTATTTCTCGGTCACACTATTATATTTGCGTCCCTTCGTCAAGAAAAAAGAGATCTGTATCACACACTATCCTCTATGTGTGTTTTACGTTTATTTATCGTCGCTACCGGTTCCCATATGAGCGACGCCTCCTGAAGAGATTAATCATTTTAGATTTTTGGAGGATAGTGCAATGATACAGACAGAGGCCCATTCCAGAGTCTCACAGTGCAATTATACAGAGTGACACATTCCAGAGTCCCCTCTGGTTCTTTTACGTCCACGATGTAAAGTGTGGCGTCCAGTGGTAGAGTGTCGGATTTGGAATCGAACGGTCCCGGGTTCGATACTCGGCCAGGCCGTATGTAGTGCCATTGAGCAAGGCACCTCACACACATTGCTTAGTACTGGATAACCACTTAGATCGGCTAACCCTGCCCAGGAAAACATGTCTACGTCCCCGCGAGGGGTTTAACATTAATGGAACATACATACATAAAGCACCGACACGAGACCTCGGGTTTAATGTCCAATCTGAATTTGTTTGTTATGGTCAGATGAGGGGGCCGAACCTGCGACCCCTGGATTACCAGTCCAGCGTGTTACCACTGGACTACAGATCCATCTGACTGTGTAGGCCTACATCAATGATATAATTATATGCAGTTCGCCGCTACCTAATGAGATGTATGGGTCACTGAATATTTCATAAAAGTAGATATGACCTCTTAAGTGGCTTCCTTTGTTTTTATCGTTGATTCCTTTGCACAGTGCTCGTGCTATCAATTTGCATTCGTATTCTCATCTTATAATTATTAAATTACTATATCTCTACAGATTTCAAACTTCTAAATTAGTTACTATAATTATGTACATGTTTCACCGTAATAATCGCTTATCTTATTGATATTCTAATTTACAGTGCATGATTAAAACGTTTATAAAACGTTTACCTACCATTATTTCAAATTGAAATTAATAGTTTAGAAAATATTACAACACTGTCATATCGTAATTGCATTTAGTACTTTGCTATAAGACAATACCTCTATAAGCTCTAATCCAATATGTAGTCCAGTGGTAACACGCTGGACTGGTAATCCAGGGATCGCAGGTTTGATCCCCCGTCTGACCCTAATAAAATTAACAGTCTTTCAGATGGAACGTTAAACCGAGGTCTCGTGTCGATGCTTTACACCGTGCACGTACAAGAACCAGAGGATACTCTGGAATGGGTCTCTGTCTGTATCACTGCATTATCTTCCAAAACCTAAAATGACTAATCTCTTCAGGAGGCGTCGCTCATATGGGCAACCGGTAGCGACGATAAATAAACGTAAAACACATATTTCTCTAATCCAATATAAGCTCTAATCAATGTTCATTCATGTATCTAAATGTTGTGTAAAATGTATATTTAGTTTCAATATTTTATACATTCGAACCGATATGGGTCGAGAAACAAGCTTAAAGCTTATATAAACCCCTTCCCATATATAAACCCTTCCCATATATAAATCCCTTCCATATATAAATACCTTCCCATATATAAACCCCTTCCCATATATAAATCCCTTCCCATATATAAACCCCTTCCCATATATAAATCCCTTCCCATATATAAATCCCTTCCCATATATAAATCCCTTCCCATATATAAACCCCTTCCCATATATAAATACCTTCCCATATATAAACCCCTTCCCATATATAAATCCCTTCCCATATATAAACCCCTTCCCTTCCCATATATAAACCCCTTCCCATATATAAACCCCTTCCCATATATAAACCCCTTCCCATATATAAACCCCTTCCCATATATAAATACCTTCCCATATATAAATACCTTCCCATATATAAATACCTTCCCATATATAAACCCCTTCCCATATATAAATCCCTTCCCATATATAAATACCTTCCCATATATAAATACCTTCCCATATATGAATACCTTCCCATATATAAACCCCTTCCCATATATAAATACCTTCCCATATATAAACCCCTTCCCATATATAAATCCCTTCCCATATATAAACCCCTTCCCATATATAAATACCTTCCCATATATAAACCCCTTCCCATATATAAATCCCTTCCCATATATAAACCCCTTCCCATATATAAATACCTTCCCATATATAAATCCCTTCCCATATATAAACCCCTTCCCATATATAAATACCTTCCCATATATAAATACCTTCCCATATATAAATACCTTCCCATATATAAATCCCTTCCCATATATAAACCCCTTCCCATATATAAATCCCTTCCCATATATAAACCCCTTCCCATATATAAACCCCTTCCCATATATAAACCCCTTCCCATATATAAACCCCTTCCCATATATAAACCCCTTCCCATATATAAACCCCTTCCCATATATAAACCCCTTCCTATATATAAACCCCTTCCCATATATAAACCCCTTCCCATATATAAACCCCTTCCCATATATAAACCCCTTCCCATATATAAATACCTTCCCATATATAAATACCTTCCCATATATAAATACCTTCCCATATATAAACCCCTTCCCATATATAAATACCTTCCCATATATAAATACCTTCCCATATATAAATACCTTCCCATATATGAATACCTTCCCATATATAAACCCCTTGCAATATATAAATACCTTCCCATATATAAACCCCTTCCCATATCTAAATCCCTTCCCATATATAAACCCCTTCCCATATATAAATACCTTCCCATATATAAATCCTTTCCCATATATAAACCCCTTCCCATATATAAATACCTTCCCATATATAAATACCTTCCCATATATAAATACCTTCCCATATATAAATACCTTCCCATATATAAATACCTTCCCATATATGAATACCTTCCCATATATAAACCCCTTGCCATATATAAATACCTTCCCATATATGAATACCTTCCCATATATGAATACCTTCCCATATATAAACCCCTTCCCATATATAAATACCTTCCCATATGTAAATACCTTCCCATATATAAATACCTTCCCATATATAAATCCCTTCCCATATATAAATCCCTTCCCTTCCCATATATAAATACCTTCCCATATATAAACCCCTTCCCATATATAAACCCCTTCCCATATATGAATCCCTTCCCATATATAAATCCCTTCCCATATATATATGAATACCTTCCCATATATAAACCCCTTGCCATATATAAATCCCTTCCCATATATAAACCCCTTCCCATATATAAACCCCTTCCCATATATAAATCCCTTCCCATATATAAATCCCTTCCCATATATAAACCCCTTCCCATATATAAACCCCTTCCCATATATAAACCCCTTCCCATATATAAATCCCTTCCCATATATAAACCCCTTCCCATATATAAATCCCTTCCCATATATAAACCCCTTCCCATATATAAATCCCTTCCCATATATAAACCCCTTCCCATATATAAATCCCTTCCCATATATAAATCCCTTCCCATATATAAAACCCTTCCCATATATAAATCCCTTCCCATATATAAATACCTTCCCATATATAAATCCCTTCCCATATATAAATACCTTCCCATATATAAACCCCTTCCCATATATAAACCCCTTCCCATATATAAACCCCTTCCCATATATAAACCCCTTCCCATATATAAACCCCTTCCCATATATAAACCCCTTCCCATATATAAACCCCTTCCCATATATAAACCCCTTCCCATATATAAACCCCTTCCCATATATAAATACCTTCCCATATATAAATACCTTCCCATATATAAACCCCTTCCCATATATAAATACCTTCCCATATATAAATACCTTCCCATATATGAATACCTTCCCATATATAAACCCTTGCAATATATAAATACCTTCCCATATATAAACCCCTTCCCATATATAAATCCCTTCCCATATATAAACCCCTTCCCATATATAAATACCTTCCCATATATAAATCCCTTCCCATATATAAACCCCTTCCCATATATAAATACCTTCCCATATATAAATACCTTCCCATATATAAATACCTTCCCATATATAAATCCCTTCCCATATATGAACCCCTTCCCATATATAAATCCCTTCCCATATATAAATACCTTCCCATATATAAACCCCTTCCCATATATAAACCCCTTCCCATATATAAACCCCTTCCCATATATAAACCCCTTCCCATATATAAACCCCTTCCCATATATAAACCCCTTCCCATATATAAACCCCTTCCCATATATAAACCCCTTCCCATATATAAACCCCTTCCCATATATAAATACCTTCCCATATATAAATACCTTCCCATATATAAATACCTTCCCATATATAAACCCCTTCCCATATATAAATACCTTCCCATATATAAATACCTTCCCATATATAAATACCTTCCCATATATAAATACCTTCCCATATATAAACCCCTTCCCATATATAAATCCCTTCCCATATATAAACCCCTTCCCATATATAAATACCTTCCCATATATAAATCCCTTCCCATATATAAACCCCTTCCCATATATAAATACCTTCCCATATATAAATACCTTCCCATATATAAACCCCTTCCCTTCCCATATATAAATCCCTTCCCATATATAAATCCCTTCCCATATATAAACCCCTTCCCATATATAAATACCTTCCCATATATAAATCCCTTCCCATATTTGTATATGTTGTATGATTTTGAAACAAACTATGTTTAAACTTCAACTACAGAAATCCTACAGTGGGTATTTACCCGATTAGATTTGATAAATTAATTAACACGTTTTGATAAAATTACAATCACTGCAACATCCGAGTTAATGAATAAAACAAAGGATTCCAACTAAAAGGGACGCTATACAATTCGGGATAATTCGGATTTTATCTGCCAAGGGAGGTAACAGAAAACTCAACGTTGTCGCTCATTGTTACCATGGACTTTATAACTTTATTCAGTAAATATTTATATCGCTGTTACATTTCCTTCGATAAACGTATGTGCCCTGATTGTACAATGTATACATTATCGTAGAGGGTTCCAACTAATGATATGCAGCTGCCATGCCCATTGGGGAGTTACGGGCATGCGCATTCGCAGAGTTTATATTCGTCGCCAGATAAGACGTGTCTTACAGTTTACGCTGTTTCAAAGATGATCTATTTACCTGTTCAGGCACACGGCAAGTTGGAAATCTGCAGGTCTACATTTTAAATGCAGTGTTGTATGTTTTTTCTTTGCGTCATTGAAAAGAATAATCAATGTAAATATAAGTAACGAATTGCGGGTTAATAGTTTCCATCGTGGTATGAACTACATTGGGCTTGTTTAAAGTTAGCGCTCGAAATCCACACACTTGTTTCGCAACCAAGCTAAGCTGAATATGTAAATATTCTCTTTCTGAGTGGACTACATTCGAAGGCAAAAAATCTCGAGAAATAGATATCGAGAAATAGATATCGAGAAATAGATATCGAGAAATATCGAGAAATAGATATCGAGAAATATCGAGAAATAGATATCGAGAAATATCGAGAAAGAGATATCGAGAAAGAGATATCGAGAAATAGATATCGAGAAATAGATATCGAGAAATATCAAGAAAGAGATATCGAGAAATAGATATCGAGAAATATCGAGAAATAGATATCGAGAAATATCGAGAAAGAAATATCGAGAAATAGATATCGAGAAATATCGAGAAAGAGATATCGAGAAATATGGAAATTATCACGATCGGTTGCAGATTGTCTTGCCCACAGATGCTTGGAGTCTGGACAAGTGGTTTCGGACTCTAATCAATTTTATTAATGAACATTTTGATAACCCATAGGCTTGACACTACACACATGTAGCTTATTATTATTATTATTATACCACATTTATATAGCACCCTTTTCATATCAGATACGTTCAAAGGTGCTTTACAATAAGAGTCTGCAAGTAAAAACAGTAAAACATGTAATAAAACAATAGTATAACTTAAAGTAATGTAAAAATGTATCCTAACTAATTTAGTCAATGAAGTTTAAAAAAAATAAAAATGTAAGGGTCGCATACCAGGCCCACCCTCGCCTGCCAGAGGCCCCTGTCCCCATGGCAGAAGAGGGAAAGCGTGGGTGGACTTCAAAGCAAGAACTAAAAGGCATACGCCATAAGACTAAGATATGCAGTTAAAGAATATGTATACCAGATATATATGTTAAAAGATTTAAGGATTGTTTGTTAAAACAATATAAATAAGCACAAGATAAAACTACTTCAAACATTCTTAATGTTGAAGTTGTCAAAACACTTCTATATGCACACCAGTTAATGTCCGTGTATTTCTAAGAAAAAGTGTGTTTTAAGTGATGTCTTAAAACTAGATACTGATTTAGACTCTCTGATTCCTGCCGGGAGAGCATTCCATAGTCTTGGTGCAGCAGTAGCAAAGCTTCTGTCACCGTACATGACTTTGCGGCCTCTTGGCACCACGAGTGTAGTGGCATTGTGCTGCGGGGTTGGGTTGTACACATACATGTAGCTTATGCTGCGGGGTTGGGTTGTACACATATGTAGCTTATGCTGCGGGGTTGGGTTGTACACATACATGTAGCTTATGCTGCGGGGTTGGGTTGTCAGAGCCGTCGCTGGAGCTATTTTGATGATACGCCCGGCCAAATATGCTTGTTTGTCAAGTGAGCATAGCGAGCGAGTACGCTAGCGGGTCCGGGGCCATGCCCCCGGAGATGTTTTGAAATGAGGAAGCAATTTCCTGCATTTCAATGCATTTTGTAGCATACATTTGCAGGACTAAAGTTCTTACGACAATCCGTATAAAAAGATAAATTAAGGCTAGATGTATAATATACATGATCTATCGCCCTTATCAATTAAACAAGCACGTAAAATAGCACAAACTAAATTTCGAGATGCACCATATTTGCAATGGGCTCAATATTTCCACCACTCCACACATCACGGCTCCTATGTATCCCTACTCCCCCCGGGGGTTTTATTGCATTTTTGGAGTATTTATCTGTTTTCATTTTCTGAGACCAATGATACGCACGTGCGTACTTGCGTATGCCCAGCGACGGGCCTGGTTGTACACATACATGTAGCTTATGGTTCAGGGTTGGGTTGTACACATACGTGTAACTTATGCTGCGGGGTTGGGTTGTACACATACATGTAGAAAAAAATGTCTCACAATTGCATCTTAGACGGATACTAAAAAACCCTGAAAATGTACAAATAAGACATTAAATACCTCCCTAACAGTTTAGTTTATATACATTTATCTTAGCTCGATTGCGAAACAAGTTCTTTCAACTTATATTAATTACTCTCGAGACCTCATTCCTGATGGAATCCATCGCCACGAGGGAGAGAGAAGAGGCAACTTGGAATTTAAATTCAGGTGCGAAAGGTCCGGAGTTCGAGCCCCGCTGAAGCCGTTACGATTGTGTCCTTAGGCAAGGCACTTAAATTCCACATTGCCTCTTCTCACTCCTTCATGGCGATGGATTCCATCAGGAATGAGGTCTCGAGAGTGATTAATATAAATTGAAAGAACTTGTTTCGCAATCGAGCTTAAATAAATTTGTATAAAATAAGACGTATTATGAAATTGCCTAATTTACCAGCTAAGTGGTTGAAGTAACCCTAACGATATCTTTCAGTATTCAATCGACTTGCGTCGGTCAAAATGTGGACCCCTACAGAACGCTAAACTGGCCCTGGGTAAGGAGATATTTTGCCCGCTCTCTTGATTGGTCACTATAATGACCAGTGTATACCCTCATGCAACGGATGCCAAACATACGACTCACATACGGATCTGTAGTCCAGTGGTAACACGCTGGACTGGTAATCCAGGGATCGCAGGTTCGATCCCCCGTCTGACCATAATAAAATTAACAGTCTTTCAGATGGGACGTTAAACCGAGGTCTCGTGTCGGTGCCTTACACCGTGCACGTAACAGAACCAGAGGAGACTCTGGAATGGGTCTCTGTCTGTATCGTGCACTATCCTCCAAAATCTAAAATGACTAATATCTTTAGGAGGCGTCGCTCATATTGGCAGCCGGTAGCGACGATAAATAAACGTAAAACACAAGATACAAGCCTCAAATGGATCCAAAACGCGCACTGAATACTACATAATATATCGCACTGAATACTACATAATATATCATACTGAATACTACATAATATATCATACTGAATACTACATAATATATCATACTGAATACTACATAATATATCATACTGAATACTACATAATATATCATACTGCATACTACATAATATATCATACTGAATACTACATAATATATCATACTGAATACTACATAATATATTATACTGAATACTACATAATATATCATACTGAATACTACATAATATATCATACTGAATACTACATAATATATCATACTGAATACTACATAATATATCATACTACATAATATATCATACTGAATGCTACATAATATATCATACTGAATACTACATAATATATCATACTACATAATATATCATACTGAATACTACATAATATATCGTACTGAATACTACATAATATATCATAGAGAATAGTACATAATATATCATACTGAATACTACATAATATATCATACTGAATACTACATAATATATCATACTGAATACTACATAATATATCATACTGAATACTACATAATATATCATACGGAATACTACATAATATATCATACTGAATACTACATAATATATCATACTACATAATATATCATACTGATTACTACATAATATATCATACTGAATACTACATAATATATCATACTGAATACTACATAATATATCATAATGACCAGTGTATACCATCATGCAACGGATGCCAAACATACGACTCAAACCGGTTATACAACTTTCTTGACCATATCTAATAATTAATGCTAACACTGACTGGCTCGACTAATATCACTCTTATGCATCTGATACACGAACATTCCACTACGTTACCCATAAAAATAGTGTATAGTGACGGGATGTCATTTTTAAATATGCTTGGATATGGCCTAAGATGTGTGTATATATAATTTGGTTTTGCACCGGAAACCACTTGTCCAGACCCTACTCGTCTGTAGTCTTGCCATGTCGCTCAACGGATAAATAAATAAGGTATGCAAACAATAAGCTGTATCTACATGTAAGTTGCAGACGAATCTGTAGTCCAGTGGTAACACGCTGGACTGGTAATCCAGGGATCGCAGGTTCGATCCCCCGTCTGACCCTAATACAATTAACAGTCTTTAATATGGGACTTTAATCAGAGGTCTCGTGTCGGTGCTTTACACTGTGCACGTAAAATAATTAGAGGAGACACTGGAATATGTCTCTGTCTGTATAATTGCAATATCCTCCAACAATCTAAAATGACTAATCTCTTCAGGAGGCGTGGCTCATATGGGTAACTGGTAGCGACGATAAATAAACGTAAAACACACACAAACATGTAAATTTCCATGGGAAAGGAACTGCATCTATTAATTCAATATCGATCCAGAGATTTCTTTCTACGCTCAACAATTAGTAAATTATATTCACTCAAGAACACAACTGATTAGATCTGTCATTTAGAACTTGGAAGTAAGGTATGTGATTGTAAACCTCAGCGGTATATAAATATTACAAACAATAGGTACACAATCAATGCAATTGTATCCAAGACTTTCAGAGACTTCATGCTGCATTGCCATTGGCAGGTATGTATCGTATGTAACGGAATCCCCAATGGCGTGGATTTATTCAGTCCAATCTATTTACTCGAAACATATTTATTCCGCTATAGTCATTCACAAAACAATACATGTACACACACTCAAAGAAGTAAGTATATAGGAAAGGATTAAAACGGAAGCAGAGCTTATATCGTTTTCTCTCCTTTCTCTCAAATAGAGTTAGTGACTTAGGAAATAATAATAATTATACGACCAGCGTGGTTAATTTCTGCGCATCAGAACTACAAACCATGGTTTAGTCGTCGATAAACAACGGCAATACAAATATTATTTCCATTCTAACATGACCCAGTATAATGCTGTAAACGAATAAATGTGTGTGTTATTTCAACTCCTTGTCTGTTATTTGGCTGATGGCCGCTGTTACAAAATACCCCATGTAAAATACCTTCTGTATTCAGTGGCACTGGAAACTATTCCCTGTATGGCTGGTTATTAATGCTACAAATGCTGCCCAATCGCTGTATTCAATTCCAATGTAAAATTGTTGAACGTTGTGCATATTTGCGTCCATCACGGTAATACGATGGAGGGATTCAACAGCCGTAGAAGCGTGGGGGGATTCAACAGCTGTAGAAGAGTGGGGGTGGATTCAACAGCCGTAGAAGCTAGGAGTTGACAAGGGGGGATTGCATGCGCATTGAATGTATCATTTTGCGTTAGAATCCTCCGTGGTTAAGGTCGTTCACTTCAAATCACTTGCCTCTCACCACAAAAGGTCAGAATACCACTGGGGAGGCAGTTGAGCAGTATTTCAGACACGGACAGGAACTGTAGAACCACCGACCGTCAGTTGAATAGCTTCGTCAATGTTTGGATATGTGTGCATGCAGCGCGGAACATTCAATTCATTATATACATGTAGAGGATATGTGTCCGTGCAGCACGGAACATTCAAATCATTATATACATGTAGAGGATATGTGTCCGTGCAGCACGGAACATTCAAATCATTATATACATGTAGAGGATATGTGTCCGTGCAGCACGGAACATTCAAATCATTATATACATGTAGAGGATATGTGTCCGTGCAGCACGGTACATTCAAATCATTATATACATGTAGAGGATATGTGTCCGTGCAGCACGGAACATTCAAATCATTATATACATGTAGAGGATATGTGTCCGTGCAGCACGGAACATTCAAATCATTATATACATGTAGAGGATATGTGTCCGTGCAGCACGGAACATTCAAATCATTATATACATGTAGAGGATATGTGTCCGTGCAGCACGGAACATTCAAATCATTATATACATGTAGAGGATATGTGTCCGTGCAGCACGGAACATTCAATCATTTATACATGTAGAGATATGTGTCCGTGCAGCACGGAACATTCAATCATTAATACATGTAGAGGATATGTGTCCGTGCAGCACGGAACATTCAAATCATTATATACATGTAGAGGATGTGTCCGTGCAGCACGGAACATTCAATCATTATATACATGTAGAGGATATGTGTCCGTGCAGCACGGAACATTCAAATCATTATATACATGTAGAGGATATGTGTCCGTGCAGCACGGAACATTCAAATCAGTATATACATGTAGAGGATATGTGTCCGTGCAGCACGGAACATTCAAATCATTATATACATGTAGAGGATATGTGTCCGTGCAGCACGGAACATTCAAATCATTATATACATGTAGAGGATATGTGTCCGTGCAGCACGGAACATTCAAATCATTATATACATGTAGAGGATATGTGTCCGTGCAGCACGGAACATTCAATCCATTATATACATGTAGAGGATATGTCTTCGTGCAGCACGGAACATTCAAATCATTATATACATGTAGAGGATATGTGTCCGTGCAGCACGGAACATTCAAATCATTATATACATGTAGAGGATATGTGTCCGTGCAGCACGGAACATTCAAATCATTATATACATGTAGAGGATATGTGTCCGTGCAGCACGGAACATTCAAATCATTATATACATGTAGAGGATATGTGTCCGTGCAGCACGGAACATTCAAATCATTATATACATTTCCACTCTAGAATAAACCATGGTACATGGATGTAGAAATTAATCGTTCCAGTGAGCATTTAGTAAAGTGATAGCATGTTATTTGTAACCTAGTATCAAGTTTCATGTGTAAAACATTGCATTACCACCGCATGTCATCTATACATGTACATAAATCCTGACTAACACTCACAGATTATACCACCGCATGTCATCTATACATGTACATAAATCCTGACTAACACTCACAGATTATACCACCGCATGCCATCTATACATGTAAATGTACATAAATCCTGGCTAACACTCACAGATTATACCACCACATGTCATCTATACATGTAAATGTACATAAATCCTGACTAACACTCACAGATTATACCACCGCATGCCATCTATACATGTAAATGTACATAAATCCTGGCTAACACTCACAGATTATACCACCACATGTCATCTATACATGTAAATGTACATAAATCCTGACTAACACTCACAGATTATACCACCGCATGCCATCTATACATGTAAATGTACATAAATCCTGGCTAACACTCACAGATTATACCACCACATGTCATCTATACATGTAAATGTACATAAATCCTGACTAACACTCACAGATTATACCACCGCATGTCATCTATACATGTAAATGTACATAAATCCTGACTAACACTCACAGATTATACCACCGCATGCCATCTATACATGTACATGTACATAAATCCTGGCTAACACTCACAGATTATACCACAGCATGTCATCTATACATGTACATAAATCCTGGCTAACACTCACATATTATACCACAGCATGTCATCTATACATAAATCCTGGCTAACACTCACATATTATACCACAGCATGTCATCTATACATGTACATGTACATAAATCCTGGCTAACACTCACAGATTATACCACAGCATGCCATCTATACATGTACATGTACATAAATCCTGGCTAACACTCACATATTATACCACAGCATGTCATCTATACATAAATCCTGGCTAACACTCACAGATTATACCACAGCATGTCATCTATACATAAATCCTGGCTAACACTCACAGATTATACCACAGCATGTCATCTATACATAAATCCTGGCTAACACTCACAGATTATACCACAGCATGCCATCTATACATGTATATAAATCCTGGCTAACACTCACATATTATACCACAGCATGTCATCTATACATGTACATGTACATAAATCCTGGCTAACACTCACATATTATACCACAGCATGCCATCTATACATGTACATGTATATAAATCCTGGCTAACACTCACAGATTATACCACAGCATGCCATCTATACATGTACATGTATATAAATCCTGGCTAACACTCACAGATTATACCACAGCATGTCATCTATACATGTACATAAATCCTGGCTAACACTTACAAATTACCATGTGGTTCAAATACAACCGATAAAATAATCTGCGGTTTGAATAAAACCAACGGAACATAACCACCGCCCTAAACATTGAAGGCATTAACCTTTTCAACACTACAGGCCTCTAAATAGACTTACAAAAAGTGTAGATCCAGATGAGCCGGCTCATGACGAGCCGTCTCATCAACATCTGCACTTTTTGCCAGTAATAATTACTATTTATAGATAAAATTACCAATTTTGATAAATGAACTGGTCCAAAGGTAATTTTCTAATTAATTTATTGGTCTAATAATATCATGCACCAGTCCATGTCAGTTACTTGGGGTTGAATGGGTTAACCATGCATGTCTGTCTGTTTAGTATGGTTACATACTACATGTATACGTATATTATTACTCGGATGTTTATGCGAAGTTTCAAAGCAATAACTGACTGTTTTTGAGAAATGTATCGTTTTCTATGCCAATGTTGGCAATAATTATGCATCCCGACACAAAACTAGTGCAAGGGATGTAACTCTCGAAGGTTATGACACGGTGAATCAACCTGGACGACATTCTGTACATTGTGTGCAGCCATTTCATAATGGTTTTCCTGGAATTCCAATCCAATTTCAGTCATATACAGTAGTAGCACTGCAGTAATTGTATGTTCCAGGAATTCTTCCATCAATTTCAGTCATAGAATATTTCCAGGAACAATGCAGTAATCATATGTTCCAGGAATCCTCTTCCATCAATTCCTGCCATATAGAATATTTCCAGGTATGCAGTAATTGTATGTTCCAGGAATCCTCTTCCAACAATTCCTGCGTTATAGAATATTTCCAGGTACAATGCAGTAATTGTATGTTCCAGGAATCCTCTTCCAACAATTCCTGCGTTATAGAATATTTCCAGGTACAATGCAGTAATTGTATGTTCCAGGAATCTTCCATCAATTCCTGCCATATATCATTCCAAGTTCATTATAGTGTTTGTTTTGTTTATTCGGGTTTAACGCCTGCATCAGCACCATTTTGGGCTGTATCGCTGGCGTGCAGTTTACCTAACACCACGTTTCCTGGGCAGGCACAAATGGTTAACCAGTACTTGGTGCACCACCATCCGTAAGAAACTGCCATCTTTTTTCATATAAACAGACATAGCCTGAGCGGAGGTCGAACGAGTGACCGTCGACCATGTAGACGGTCTCATGGTATTATAGATATGTGTGCTATATATATATTGTATATTTTGAATAGAGACATTGTCGAAACATGTAAATAATAATATACATTCAACTAGTTTAAACTTTATTTATTGTACAACGATTGCGAAGCAAGTTCTATCAACTTATATTAATCACTCTCGAGACCTCATTCCTGATGGAATCCATCGCCACAAGGGAGAGAGAAGAGGCATGTGGAATTTAAATGCCTTGCCTAAGGACACAACGGCTCCAGCGGCCTTTCGCACGTGAAGCGAACTCGCTACCACTGAGCTATCACGACTTCCACTATCACTCTCATTGGCGCGGATGAAAGCGTATATGTGGTCATTCGTGTGGGAGGAAACCGGAGAAAATCCACCTGTCCGATCTGGTGACCACCGTACCATCTAACATACTTCCAGGTCCAAGGATCGAACCAGGGTTTTATTGGCGAGAAGCGAGCACGCTAACCACTGTGCCAATCGGACAGCCAATTAGTACCGTGACCCAATTTCTACGTTATTATACAAATATCTAATTATTTCTATGAACAATGTATGTACTAGAAATCTTCTTCCAATGTTAGTCCAGGTGTGTAACCATGCAGTATATTAACACATTCAACACCAAGTAACTTACATGGACTGGTGCATCATATTTTTAGACCAATAAATGAATAAGAAAATTACATTTGGACCAGTTCATTTATCAAAATGGGTAATTTTTCTCTAAAAATAGCAATTTTACTGGCAAAAAGTGCAGATCCTGATGAGACGGCTCGTCACAAGCCGGCTCATCTGGATCTACACTTTTTGTTAGCCTATTTAGAGGTCTGTGGTGTTGAAAGGGTTAATGTGTGATTCTTTCATTCCCAAGAATCCAGGGCCCCGTTTTATCAACGGTCGTAAGTCCGTCTTAGTTAAGATTATTGCTCAAGACCAAGTTACGCCGTCGTAACGTCTTAGTTAAGACCACGGTCCGTTTCATCAACAAAGTCGCAGCTAAGATATCGTAAATAGTCTACTTTATGACTGGTTCGATGCAGTCACAACTTCGGAGTCTTACAGGTGTGTAGCCATGCACTACATAATGTTCCTATCCAATTCCAGGTGTGTAGCCAAGCACTACATAATGTTCCTATCCAATTCCAGGTGTGTAGCCAAGCACTACATAATGTTCCAATCCAATTACAGGTGTGTAGCCATGCACTACATAATGTTCCTATCCAATTACAGGTGTGTAGCCAAGCACTACATAATGTTCCTATCCAATTACAGGTGTGTAGCCACACACTACCTCGGGTTCCAATCCAATTACAGGTGTGTAGCCATGCACTACCTCGGGTTCCAATCCAATTACAGGTGTGTAACCACGCACTACATAATGTTCCTATCCAACTACAGATGTGTAGCCACGCACTACATAATGTTCTATCCAACTACAGATGTGTAGCCACGCACTACATAATGTTCCTATCCAATTACAGATGTGTAGCCATGCACTACATAATGTTCCTATCCAATTCCAGGTGTGTAGCCATGCACTACCTCAGGTTCCTATCCAATTACAGGTGTGTAGCCAAGCACTACATAATGTTCCTATCCAACTACAGATGTGTAGCCACGCACTACATAATGTTCCTATCCAATTACAGATGTGTAGCCACGCACTACATAATGTTCCAATCCAATTACAGGTGTGTAGCCACGCACTACATAATGTTCCAATCCAATTACAGGTGTGTAGCCATGCACTACATAATGTTCCTATCCAATTACAGGTGTGTACCATGCACTACCTCAGGTTCCAATCCAATTACAGGTGTGTAGCCACGCACTACATAATGTTCCAATCCAATTCCAGGTGTGTAGCCATGCACTACCTCGGGTTCCAATCCAATTACAGGTGTGTAGCCATGCACTACCTCGGGTTCCAATCCAATTACAGGTGTGTAGCCACGCACTACATAATGTTCCTATCCAACTACAGATGTGTAGCCATGCACTACATAATGTTCCTATCCAATTCCAGGTGTGTAGCCATGCACTACCTCAGGTTCCTACCCAATTACAGGTGTGTAGCCAAGCACTACATAATGTTCCTATCCAACTACAGGTGTAGCCACGCACTACATAATGTTCCTATCCAATTACAGATGTGTAGCCACGCACTACATAATGTTCCAATCCAATTACAGGTGTAGCCATGCACTACATAATGTTCCAATCCAATTACAGGTGTGTAGCCACGCACTACATAATGTTCCAATCCAATTACAGGTGTGTACCATGCACTACCTCAGGTTCCAATCCAATTACAGGTGTGTAGCCACGCACTACATAATGTTCCAATCCAATTCCAGGTGTAGCCATGCACTACCTCAGGTTCCAATCCAATTACAGGTGTGTAGCCACGCACTACATAATGTTCCTATCCAATTCCAGGTGCTTAGCCACATTTTCCATGAGCAATTGCAGTACATCCAAGTTGTCAATCCTCTTCTATTCAGGAATTTGATGCAAGCAGCATATTTTTTCACTGGCCCTTATCAGTTCTCCGTCCAGTACTATAATACAGACGAGACGCAGGAGTGACAAGGAAATGTGAAAATATTCTTGAAGACAGAATCCAGGACCGTGTTTCAACAAATCTTCAGTCAGAATCCATTAACCGTGTTTCAACAAATCTTCCGTCGGAATCCAGAGCCGTGTTTCAACAAATATTCCGTCAGAATCCAGAGCCGTGCGTCAACAAATCTTCCATCAGAATCCAGAGCCGTGTTTCAACAAATCTTCCGTCAGATTCCAGAGCCGTGTTTCAACAAATCTTCCCTCAGATTCCAGAGCCGTGTTTCAACAAATCTTCCGTCAGATTCCAGAGCCGTGTTTCAACAAATCTTCCGTCGGAATCCAGAGCCGTGTTTCAACAAATATTCCGTCAGAATCCAGAGCCGTGCGTCAACAAATCTTCCGTCAGAATACAGCCGTGTTTCAACAAATCTTCCGTCAGATTCCAGAGCCGTGTTTCAACAAATCTTCCGTCAGATTCCAGAGCCGTGTTTCAACAAATCTTCCGTCAGATTCCAGAGCCGTGTTTCAACAAATTTTCCGTCAGATTCCAGAGCCGTGTTTCAACAAATCTTCCGTCAGAATCCAGAGCCGTGTTTCAACAAATCTTCCGTCACAATCCAGAAACGTGTTTCAACAAATCTTCCGTCAGATTCCAGAGCCATGTTTCAACAAATCTTCCGTCAGATTCCAGAACCGTGTTTCAACAAATCTTCCATCAGATTCCAGAGCCATGTTTCAACAAATCTTCCGTCAGAATCCGGAACCGTGTATCAACAAATCTTTGATTATTATCTTGTATTTTTTCAATAACTTATTATTACGGTAAAGAGTAAAATTTTGAAAACATGGTGACATGGCTTTTGTGAAATTACCTCCCTTTAAGGCTATTTTTTTAACCAAATCATAAATAACTCTGTAAATGGTGGTTTATGAAAGCTAACATTAGGATACACTTGTATATGAATTATAGTATTATATTTCCAACTGAATAAAAACACAAACGGTAAAGAGACTGGAGTGGTAAATATGTTCAAAATAAGCATTCTACAAATGTTGTTATCTTGTCATTATAAATTATACTCGTTTCATAAGTGACACACAGCCTTCGTGGTTACGGTCGCCGACTCATATACCACTGTAACCTATCACCACTGATGATCACGGGTTTGAGCCCCGCTTATACTGTGTCTCTTTATATGTAAAAGTTGGCAGCTTCTTACAGAGGCTGGTACATGTACACCAAGCACTGGTTAACCGCTGGAGCCTGCCAGGAAAGATAACCCTATGGTAGCGACGTTAAACAAACTTAAATTAAATTAAGACAGTATTAAACACATGTTACAGTTCAGAAAAGCCGGGCACAAGTAGCCAATCTGGACAGAAAGGCCAGGCACAAGTAGCCAATCTGGACAGAAAGGCCAGGCACAAGTAGCCAATCTGGACAGAAAGGCCGGGCACAAGTAGCCAATCTGGACAGAATACAATTTAAATGCGCGAAGTTTTTCTTCCTGATTTTTCTTTGTGTCATTGAAAAGAATAATTAATGTAAATATAAGAAATGAATCACTGGTTAATAGTTTCCATCATGGTATGAACTACATTGGTTGTGTTTAAGGTCAGCGTGGATGCCTTTGACCAGCACACTTTAAACATGCCCAATGTAGTTCATACCCAGATGGAAATTATTAACCGGAAATCATTAACCCTTTCAACACCACAGACCTCTAAATAGGCTTACAAAAAGTGTAGATCCAGATGAGCCGGCTCGTGACGAGCCGTCTCATCAGGATCTGCACTTTTTGCCAGTAATATTACTATTTTTAGACACAATTACCCATTTTGATAAATGAACTGGTCCAAATGTAATTTTCGTATTAATTTTATTGGTCTAAAAACTGATCATGGACCAGTCCATTTCAGTTACTTGGTGTTGAAAGAGTTAATTAACAACACGAATATGACTTAAAAACAAATATTCTAGACTGTCTACTTACATGTACCATCTGTATCCAACAGCTTCCAACATACACAATGGACATGTACACAGCTGATTGAACCAACAACAACTTCCAGCATACACGATGGACATGTACACTGGTGATTGAACCAACAACAACTTCCAACATACACGATGGACATGTACACTGGTGATTGAACCAACAACAGCTTCCAACATACATGATGGACATGTACACTGGTGATTGAACCAACAACAGCTTCCAACATACATGATGGACATGTACACAGCTGATTGAACCAACAACAACTTCCAGCATACACGATGGACATGTACACTGGTGATTGAACCAACAACAACTTCCAACATACACGATGGACATGTACACTGCTGATTGAACCAACAACAACTTCCAACAGACACGATGGACATGTGCACTGGTGAACAGATGATTGAGCTTATTTATCCTCGCCGCCGGCTAACCATGTCGGCAAGTGGACTGCTGAAAATACAATCTGAAATACATATATATACCTGTATACATTCCTATAATGACCAATTATCACATGTTAATATATAATCATACATACAATGTACTTACTTAATCACAACTCATTCCTTATAAATTAATGGGTATATTTTACACATTTAATCAGTGTAGATTGTGAAGATTTTACACCTACATTGTATTTCACAATGTCTACTCCACAATCAGTGTAGATTGTCAGGATATTAATGAGATAAATGACTACATTGTAGTTCACAATATCTACTCCACAATCAGTGACCATCAGTGATGATAGGTTACAGTGGTATACAACAACAACATTTATTCAACATTAACCCTTTCAACCCCAAGTAACTGACATGGACTAGTCCATGATATTTTTAGACCAATAAATTAATAACAAAATTACATTTGGATCAGTTCATTTATCAAAATGGGTAATTTTATCTAAAAATAGTAATAATTATTACTGGCAAAAAAGTGCAGATCCTGATGAGACGGGAGCCGGCTCATCTGGATCTACACTTTTTCATAAGCCTATTTAGAGGCCTGTGGGGTTGAAAGGGTTAAGCAAAATTACAGTGCTTCTAGTCTATTATAAATAGTATATAAACATAACATGTAATGTAATGACAACATGAAACACGAGTCCTAAACGTGGTATCTTAACCCATTCAACACCAAGTAACTCGCATGGACTGGTCCATGATGTTCATAAACCAATAAATGAATCAGAAAATCACATTTGGACAAGTTCATTTATCAAAATGGGTAATTATGTCTAAAAATAGTCATATCACTGGCAAAAAGTGCAGATCCTGATGAGACGGCTCGTCACGAGCCGGCTCATCTGGATCTACACTTTTTGTAAGCCTATTTAGAGGTCTGTGGTATTGAAAGGGTTAAGCAATACAAGTTGGCAACCGTAACCACTCGACCACGGAGGAAATCAACATATAATTTAATGTACTAGACACATTGTTGAAAAAAACCCATTATATTTCGACTAGGTAGGTTGGTTTATTGTCTTAACTCTTTTCATTTCAGTTTTTCTGGATCTATTGCAGCTAAGATTTTTAACCACGGTCGCAAATAAATTATTTAAATAAACCAATTAAATGTGGACAGAATCATCTCTTGCTGTGACATCAGTTCTTGTGACACTACATTTTGTTCAAGAACCGAATAATGATGTGACAGAAATGATCAACTCCCTGATGTGGTGAGGTTACAATTAAAACCATAGACGCAGCAATCAGCGTCCGCGGCACGGGTCCGGGGAATAGATTTTCTATCCACTATTTTAAATTTATGGCACATTTCTCCTTTAATTTTACCCACGACAATTGTACAATATCCCGTTACAGAGGCAGTCACAATGAAACTCTCGTACACCAGACGTGCTCCTAGGTCATAATATTTGGGAGAAGTGAGAAAGCGCGCGATAGTTTCCTTAAATGGTTACAATAGGGTTAGTAGTCCAGTGGTAACACGCTGGACTGGTAATCCAGGGATCGCAGATAGGGTTAACCATTAACCTGCCGAATAAATTGGATGGAATGTGCAAACAACATAGATCCAGATCAGCCGTGGCATGTGATCTGGCCCCCAAGGTTATAAAACTGTTCTCAGATAAAGATTGGTTGATTCCGAGTGTTATTGTCAGCTGAATCAATAAGGTTTTTTTTATTACGTTTATTCATCGTCGCTACCGGTTGCCCATATGAGCGACGCCTCCTGAAGAGATTAGTTATTTTAGATTTTTGGATGATAGTGCAATGATACAGACAGAGACCCATTCCAGAATCTCCTCTGGTTCTTTTACGTGCACGGTGTAAAGCACCGACACGAGACCTCGGTTTAACGTCCCATCTGAAAGACTGTTAATTTTATTAGGGTCAGACGGGGGATCGAACCTGCGATACCTGGATTACCAGTCCAGCGTGTTACCACTGGACTACATATCCGTCTGTCAATAAGGTGCTTGAGACTCGAAGTTTTGTGATTGGAGAAATGTTTTATAACCTCCAGGCCAGGATCTATGTTGCGTGCTATTCTGACCGTGTTTAAGCGCCTTATTCCGAATAGTATAGAGTGTGATCAGACAGCACATTCTGTGCCGTCTCATCTGGCGCTCTGCTGTTTGCAAGTGGTTGGCAGACTAAGGATAATATACCATTATAGATAGATATTAACATTAGTGACCATTCAATACAACATGTGCCTTACAATGTGTTTCTTACACGGAACTGTATGTACCCGTATACCGTATGTGACCTGTGTAACCATGCATGTACCCGTGTACTGTATGTACCCGTATACCGTATGTGACCTGTGTAACCGTGCATGTACTGTATGTACCCGTATACCGTACGTGACCTGTGTAACCATGCATGTACCCGTGTACTGTATGTACCCGTATACCGTATGTGACCTGTGTAACCGTGCATGTACTGTATGTACCCGTATACCGTATGTGACCTGTGTAACCGTGCATGTACTGTATGTACCCGTATACCGTATGTGACCTGTGTTGTAACCGGGCATGTACCGTATGTGACCTGTGTTGTAACCGGGCATGTACCGTATGTGACCTGTGTAACCGTGCATGTACCGTATGTGACCTGTGTAACCGTGCATGTACCGTATGTGACCTGTGTAACAGTGCATGTACCGTATGTGACCTGTGTAACCGTGCATGTACCGTATGTGACCTGTGTAACCGCATGTGACCTGTGTAACCGTGCATGTACTGTATGTGACCTGTGTAACCGTATATGTACCGCATGTGACCTGTGTAACCGTGCATGTACCGCATGTGACCTGTGTAACCGTGCATGTACCGCATGTGACCTGTGTAACCGTGCATGTACCGTATGTGACCTGTGTAACCGTGCATGTACCGTATGTGACCTGTGTAACCGTGCATGTACCGCATATGACCTGTGTAACAGTATGTGACCTGTGTAACCGTGCATGTACTGTATGTGACCTGTGTAACCATGCATGTACCCGTGTACTGTATGTGACCTGTGTACCATATGTGACCGTAGGTTCATTCTAGGTAAGAATTTTTGTGCGCTATTGCGTCATTAAATGTTATTTAATTAATTTCAACAAAATAGTGTTAAAATACACAATATGGCCATTAAATATAACATATGAATAGAAGCAGTGCTTTATAATGTATTTGACTATTTCGTCCACGAGGTCACGAGTTCAAAACACTGACTAGAGCTTAGTTACTGCAGTAGAAATAGAAATTCTGATCTCTATATACCTGTAAATATGTAATACACAGCTACTGGGACTCGAACACATAAACTCGAGAGCTAGCCAGACAGACAGATGAACCCACAAACTCAAGAGCTAGCCAGACAGATGAACCCACAAACTCAAGAGCTAGCCAGACAGATGAACACACAAACTCAAGAGCTAGCCAGACAGATGAACCCACAAACTCAAGAGCTAGCCAGACAGATGAACCCACAAACTCAAGAGCTAGCCAGACAGACAGATGAAACCACATACTCAAGAGCTAGCCAGACAGATGAACCCACAAACTCAAGAGCTAGCCAGACAGACAGATGAAACCACATACTCAAGAGCTAGCCAGACAGATGAACCCACAAACTCAAGAGCTAGCCAGACAGATGAACCCACAAACTCAAGAGCTAGCCAGACAGACAGATGAAACCACATACTCAAGAGCTAGCCAGACAGATGAACCCACAAACTCAAGAGCTAGCCAGACAGATGAACCCACAAACTCAAGAGCATGCCAGACAGATGAACCCATAAACTCACGAGCTAGCCCCAGATTGGTGTCAGTAGGCTACTGTATTAGAAGAAGCAACATGTGTATACTTGGCTACCATATTCTGGACAAATTGTACAGCTGGCAATAAAATCCATAGTTTTCATCACTCACTCAGCCACTGGCTAGTCCTATATATATGACCCCTAGAATACATAAATTATGTTTTCGATCTGTTTCAAAATTGACTTGATAGTAACATGTCACATTTTTAGACATCCAATTACCTGAGTCGGTGATCGTTTCAGGTGGACAGTTCCCTGTATCTATTCCCGTGGTATTTTGCATTAAGAATTCCACTAAGCGTGCGTTTACATCGATAACTAGCCACATTTTAAATATACTGTCCAAACATGCAACACACGATAAAACTTTAACACTCATAATAGTATACCTGTACACATTTGGTCCCGTACGATACACACCTGTGTCAAGTCGGCCATCTTTTCAGCGAACACCACGTGTGCTTCGAACTGAATCCTACCACCTTCATTACATTCCTGACACGCATCGGTTATCAATGCACTAAACAAGCTGGAAAAACATAATACTGTCGTACGAGTGTCGACTTACCACGGCACAACCTAAAACTGTATCAATTAGAACAAAAATATTCCGCGAACATTTTTACCTGTAAACTGTGATACCTTCAAAGTTCATGACCTTTGTCGTCAAAATGATTAGCCAATAAAATTAATCATTACAAATCTGTGCTAATTATGTCATCGGATAAAAAGGGCTAGGATGAGGCTCGAAAGAAGGATAAACATGTAGTCCAGTGGTTAACACGTTGGACTGGTAATCCATGGATCGCAGGTTCGATCACCCGTCTGGACTACATGTCTACATCCCCGCGAGGCGTTCGACATTACAGGTAGATAGATTGATAGACCACAGAGGCGTCGCTCATATGGGCAACCGGTAGCGACGATAAATAAACGTAAAGCACACAGACAGACGGATCTGTAGTCTATCAATCTATCTTCCTGTAATGTCGAACCCCTCGCGGGGATGTAGACATGTAGTCCAGATGGGGGATCGCCATGAATTACCAGTCCAACGTGTTAACCACTGGACTACATATCCTTCTGTAATGCCACAGATAGTGTGGAGACTGGATCGTGGGTTCGTGTATTGGCGTGGTGTGGGGAAACAACAGGTGTAATCGTGGGTTCGTGTATTGGCGTGGTGTGGGGAAACAACAGGTGGAATCGTGGGTTCGTGTATTGGCGTGGTGTGGGGAAACAACAGGTGGAATCGTGGGTTCGTGTATTGGCGTGGTGTGGGGAAACAACAGGTGGAATCGTGGGTTCGTGTATTGGCGTGGTGTGGGGAAACAACAGGTGGATTCGTGGGTTCGTGTATTGGCGTGGTGTGGGGAAACAACAGGTGGATTCGTGGGTTCGTGTTTTGGCGTGGTGTGGGGAAACAACAGGTGGAATCGTGGGTTCGTGTATTGGGGTGGTGTGGGGAAACAACAGGTGGAATCGTGGGTTCGTGTATTGGCGTGGTGTGGGGAAACAACAGGTGGAATCGTGGGTTCGTGTATTGGGGTGGTGTGGGGAAACAACAGGTGGAATCGTGGGTTCGTGTATTGGGGTGGTGTGGGGAAACAACAGGTGGAATCGTGGGTTCGTGTATTGGCGTGGTGTGGGGAAACAACAGTGGAATCGTGGGTTCGTGTATTGGCGTGGTGTGGGGAAACAACAGGTGGAATCGTGGGTTCGTGTATTGGGGTGGTGTGGGGAAACAACAGGTGGAATCGTGGGTTCGTGTATTGGGGTGGTGTGGGGAAACAACAGGTGGAATCGTGGGTTCGTGTATTGGGGTGGTGTGGGGAAACAACAGGTGGAATCGTGGGTTCGTGTATTGGGGTGGTGTGGGGAAACAACAGGTGGAATCGTGGGTTCGTGTATTGGCGTGGTGTGGGGAAACAACAGTTGGATCGTGGGTTCGTGTATTGGCGTGGTGTGGGGAACAACAGGTGGGATCGTGGGTTCGTGTATTGGCGTGTGTGGGAAACAACAGGTGGATCGTGGGTTCGGGTATTGGCGTGGTGTGGGGGAACAACAGGTGGGATCGTGGGTTCGTGTATTGGCATGGTGTGGGGAAACAACAGTTGGGATCGTGGGTTCGTGTATTGGCATGGTGTGGGGAACAACAGTTGGGATCGTGGGTTCGTGTATTGGCATGGTGTGGGGAACAACAGTTGGATCGTGGGTTCGGGTATTGGCGAGGTGTGGGAGAACAACAGGTGGGATCGTGGTTTCGTGTATTGGCATGGTGTGGGGAAACAACAGTTGGGATCGTGGGTTCGTGTATTGGCATGGTGTGGGGGAACAACAGTTGGGATCGTGGGTTCGGGTATTGGCATGGTGTGGGGAAACAACAGTTGGGATCGTGGGTTCGGGTATTGGCGCGGTGTGGGGAAACAACAGTTGGGATCGTGGTTCGTGTATTGGCGTGGTGTGGGGAAACAACAGTTGGATCGTGGTTCGTGTATTGGCGTGGTGTGGGGAAACAACAGTTGGGATCGTGGGTTCGTGTATTGGCGTGGTGTGGGGAAACAACAGTTGGGATCGTGGGTTCGTGTATTGGCGTGGTGTGGGGAAACAACAGTTGGGATCGTGGGTTCGTGTATTGGCATGGTGTGGGGACAACAGTTGGGATCGTGGGTTCGTGTATTGGCATGGTGTGGGGAAACAACAGTTGGGATCGTGGGTTCGTGTATTGGCATGGTGTGGGGAACAACAGTTGGGATCGTGGGTTCGGGTATTGGCGTGGTGTGGGATAACAACAGTGGGATCGTGGGTTCGTGTATTGGCATGGTGTGGGGAAACAACAGTTGGGATCGTGGGTTCGGGTATTGGCATGGTGTGGGGGAACAACAGTTGGGATCGTGGGTTCGGGTATTGGCATGGTGTGGGGGAACAACAGGTGGGATCGTGGGTTCGGGTATTGGCGTGGTGTGGGAGAACAACAGTTGGGATCGTGGGTTCGGGTATTGGCGTGGTGTGGGGAAACAACGGGTGGGATCGTGGGTTCGGGTATTGTCGTGGTGTGGGGGAACAACAGGTGGGATCGTGGGTTCGGGTATTGGCGTGGTGTGGGAGAACAACAGGTGGAATCGT